>PVJD01018595.1:0-13982 GCA_004026545.1 Mormoops blainvillei | reverse complement strand
CTTCCTTCCTTCCTTCCTTCCTTCCTTCCTTCCTTCCTTCCTTCCTTTTCTTTCTAATTTTACTTTTAAAATTTATTTTAATTGTATTTTTCCATTTCCACTTATCCCCCTTATAACACCGCTCCCCCACAATCATCGCACTGCTTTCCATGTCCATGAGTTCTTTTTCCTGCAACAGAATGCTTATTTAAAAATAAATACTTGGGCCCTGGCTAGTGTAGCTCGGTGGACTGAGCATCAGCCTGTGAACCAAAGGGTTGCCAGTTCAATTCCGCAGTCAAGGCACATGTCGGTGTTGCAGGTCAGGTCCCCAGTAGGGGGCATACGAGGGGCAACCACACATTGATGTTTCTCTCTCTCTCTTTCTCCCTCCCTTCCCTTCTGTCTAAAAATAAAATAAATAAAATCTTTTTAAAAATAAAATAAATAAATACTTGGGAGTGCTATTCTGAGCTGAAGATTTTGAAACACCAAGAATCAGGTCAGCCCAAGCCAGGTGGTTTATTTTGTTGGAGCGTGGTCCCATTCACCAAAAGGTTTCAGGTTTGATCCCCAGTTGGGGCATGCATGGAAGGCAACCAATCAATGTTTTTCTCTTACATTGATGTTTCTCTCTCTCTCTTTCTCTCTAAAATCAATAAACATATTTTGGGGTGAAAATAAAAAAAAAAGGAACCACATCAATCTGGCAAACATCTGTCAGAGCTAGGAAACTTGATTAAATATTTTCAGAAATCAGAGTTGCCCAGTGCCTGTAGGTAATCTTCATCAGAAATAGATACAGCTAAAGAGAGCTAAGAAAAACTGGGATAAAAGAAATGGTCATAGACTAACAGTTGCCAAAAAGCTCTAAGCAAATAGGAGCAGACACATCTAAATAATAAAAGCTCCAGTCCACAATGAAAAACTCTTATGACTCTCTGTGCAACAAACGATGTAGCTTAAAAATAAACCTACAGAAATTACAAGACTTATTGGTAAAAAAAAAAAAAAAAAAAAGAAACATTATTATGCCTCTAACAGGTAATGAAAGAAAATATCAAAGAAAATATTTTTTAATCAAATGGAGTAAAACTAAAACTATAGTAAAATAATTTTATTTTTAATATATATATTTATTTATTTTTATTGTTGTTCAAGTACAGTTTGTCTTGTATACTGTTGGTGGGAATGCAGACTGGTGCAGCCACTGTAGAAAACAGTATGGAATTTCCTCAAAAAAACAAAGATCACACTGCCTTTTGATCCAGCAATTCCACTGCTGGAATTATACCTAAGACTCCTGAAAAACCAATTCAAAAGAACCTATGCACTCCAGTGTTCGTAGCAGCACAATTTACAATAGCCAAGTGCTGAAAGCAGCCTAAGTGCCCATCAGTAAATGGGTGGGTCAAAAAACTGTGGTACATTTACAGAATGGAATACTACGCAGCAGAAAGAAAGAAGGAGCTCCTACCCTTCGCAAGAGCATGGATGGAACTGGAGAGTATCATGGTAAGTGAAATAAGCCAGGCAGTGAGAGGCAAATACCATGTGATCTCACCTAAGTGGCACCTAATCAATAGAGTAAAATAATTTTAAATAATCCTTGAGTCAAGGAGAAAATCAGGTGAGCCTTGATGCCTATGTGGAAAATAATAATATTAGGTTCTATGTGATACAATTAAAGCAAAGTTAGTGGAAAATTTATAATTTTAATATTAATAAGCAGAAATATTTTTAATTAGTTAAGTACAAAACTCAAGAAATCAGAAAAAGCTAATGTAAAAGAAAGCACAATAAAGATAAAAGCAGAAATTCATAAGAAAGGTAAAAAAGGCAGAATGAATAAATATACTCACAAAGTATATCTTTAAAAAGGTAAGGCACAATAGATAAAACATTAGCTAACTGAAATACAAATACATAAATTAAGAAATAAAAATAGAAACATAACAGATAGAGAAGGAACAAATATTTAAAAACTGCTTTGTAGGATCCAAGATGGTGGCAGAATAGGTAGAAGTTATCTTCTCCCTGGATCAAACTGGAATTACAACTAAAAATATAGAACAAGCAACCTGTGTAACCAACTGGACTAACTGAACACAAGTTTTATAACCAAAAACTTTAAGAAGACACATCAAGACTGGAGGGAAATACAGAGATGCAAAAAGGGCTGGTCCTGCATCAGCGTGTAGTGGCTGAAAATCTGAAATGATACCTCAGCTGCAAAGTTATGCCCTGAAAAGTGTGGCGTCTCAACCCCATGCTGGCTCCCCAGCCCAGAGCAGCAGAGCTGGGAATAGGATCCCACATAGCATCTGGCTGTGAAAGTCAGTGAGAATTCTGTTTGCCAGGAAGAGACAGGAGTCTGGTAGAAATCCAGGAACCCTCTTAAAAAGCCAGCGCAAAGAATGTGTTTTGTAGCTACTTACACTGGGCTCTGGAAGCGGGAGGGAAGCTTAGAGAAAATAGCGTTGTACAAGGAAAGACTGTGGTTCCAGAGAGAGCATAAGGAACAGCTGTCTAGGTTCCTGTGCTAACTCCCTGTCGCACACCACCCACAGGTGTTATCTTTCTGGGCTTGAGCACTTCCCTCCATAGAGAATCAGCTCAGGGAATAAAGTAACTCCATCCTCTTGACTCGTGCCAACCCACTCTGCCAAGCTCACACCCTGCAGAGGAGTCAGCGGCCTGGGTTGGTGCTGTAGAGTTCCAAGTGGACAAAGTGGACATCAGAAACTCAGCTGTGTGCCTCTTGGACAGGGGCCATTCCCATCCATCCCATAAGCCTGACTAGTGCCACACATCCCCAAGTGGGAGATCCACTAGATACTCTTCAAACTCCAATTGGTCCCATTCTGCCAAGGTCAGATCTAGAGGAGGTCTGTGCAGAATCCAGGACAGACTGAGCTGTGTGGCTCTATGTCAGGGGCCATATTTCCCTCATACGCCTGACCAGTACAGGGCCCTCCCTTCACATGACCAAATCTTGAACTGTTTTGGCTGCATAAACTCTACTGACTTCACAATAATGAATCTCTGAGACGCTGTCTTGCCAAAAAGTACATGGGCACTCAGCGAATGACAGGTGGCATTGGTGGACACTTGGGCCTTTGTTAAGTGGTCTCAGGCACAGTTCTGGCACTGAATTTAAATCTATATCAGTCTGGTGAACACCACTTTCCCCTACCAGGTGACTCACTGATAAATGACCTCGTGCAACTCTTGTACTATCAGAGGGTCTCTCAGTGACTGGGTCTAACAGGCAGTTGGCAGGTAAGGACATGCAGAAGCAGTTGTTGGGGTGCATTAGGGCCTCTGCTGACCTGTCCCCAGATTGGTGCTAGTGGAAAATGGCCTTGGTGGGAAGCTTAGATCCTCCTATGAATACCCGGGCCCAGTAGAGGCAATCACAAACTGTAAATCACTTTGTAGCGCCAAACAAGTAGCCCAAGGCCAGTCACAGACAGCGTCTAGCACTGACTTGCACCAGTAGCTTTCCCAAGAGGCCCCAGCACTAACATACCCAGTGACAGGCTTCAGATAATATAATAGGGCAGTGCAATTAGTTCTAAAAGTAGCACATCCAAATGGAGACCTTGGCAGGCACTAGACCCTGCTGGGGGTAAATTTCACTTCATTTGGTCAGCACACACATAGCTGCTTATACACTGTGGTCCAGTTGATCCTCACAGTTAGCCAGCCTACAGGTCAATCTCACACATGGATGGGCCAACAGCAATTAAGACTCAACTACAACAGAAGAGTTCACATAACCCATACAGAAAGCATTCCTGGAGCACCTTGCTCAGGGTATCAGAGAAAATGCACTACTGAGTGCCATAGGACGCCTACCACATAAGTCCAACATAATATGATTAGGAGGGATAGCAGATGTACCTAATACACAGAAACAAGTAAAGAAAGCCAGCCAAAATGAAAAGACAAGTAAACATGCCCCAAAAGAAAGGACAGAAGGAAAACCCCCAGAAAAGGTACTAAATAAAATGAAGGCAAGCAGTTTATCAGAAACAGAGTTCAAAACAATGGTTATAAAAGTGCTCAATTAACTTAGAGGAAGAATGGATGAACTCAGTAAGGAATTAAACAAAGAGTTAGTAAGCATAAAGAAGATATAGAAACCATAAGAAAGAACCAGAAAGAAATGAAGACTTCAATATCTGAAATGAATACACTAGAAGAAATCAACAGAAGGTTGGATGAAGTAGGGAATAGAATTTGGAAGACAGGGTAGAAAATAAAAAAAACACACCACACACATAATCACAGTAACAAAAAGAAAACAGAGATTTTTTTAAAAAGGAGTATAGTTTAAGACCTTTGAGACAACATGAAGTATAACATCTGCATCATAGGAGTAGAAGGAAAGACAGAGAGTAAAAGATTGAAAACCTAGATGAAGAAATAATGAATGAAAATTTCCCTTACATGGTAAAGAAATAAGACAGACAACTCCAGGAAGTACAGAGAGTCCCAAACAAGATACACCCAAAGAAGCTCACCCCAAGACACACCATAATTAAAAATGGCAAAGGTTAAAAACAAAGAGAATCTCGAAAGCAGCAAAGGGATGATGGTTAAAAACAAGGGAGCTCCCATGTGGCAGTCAGCTAATTTCTCGACAGAAACCTTTCAGGTCAGAAGGGATTGAAATAAAATATTCAAAGTGATAAAAAGAAAGGACCTACAACCAAGACTACTCCATCCATCAAGGGTATCAAGAGTATTCTAGACAAGTAAAAGCTAAAGGAGTTCATTGCCACCAAACCTGTATTACGAAAATGTTAAAGGGACATCTTTAAGGGGAAGAAAGAAAAAGAAAACTATAGTTATATAGAATAAAATAGTAATAAATACATAACCATCAATAATCACCTAAATGTAAATAGATTAAATGATCCAATCAAAAGATATAGAAGACCCATAGATATGCTGTCTACAAGATTCTCACCTCAGAAAAAAGACACGCACAGACTGAAAGTCAATGGGTGGAAAAATATACATCATGCATTTGGAAATTTTTAAAAGCTTGGGTAGCATTACCTACAGAAAAAAAAATAGACTTTAAAATAAATGCTATGATAAGAGGGAAAAGGAGAACACTACATAATGATAAAGGAATCAGTCCAAGAAGGGGATATAATCCTTATAAACATTTTTTCAGTCAACATAAGAGCTATAAACTAAATTAAGCAAATATTGATGGACATAAAGGGAAAGGTAGACAGTGATAGAGTCATATGGGATTTCACACTCTATCAGTATCAGTTAATAGATATTCCAGAAAGAAAATCAACAAGGAAACAGTGATCTTAAATGACACACCAGGCCAGATGGATTAACTAATGCTATCAGGGCATTTTACCACAAAGCAACAGAATATACATTCTCTGAAGGTGCACATGGAGCTTTTTCTAGAATAGAACACGTTAGGACACAAAACAAGTCTCAGTAAATGTAAGAAGACTGAAGTCATATCAAACATCTTCTCTGACTACAGTGCTATGAAATTAGAAATGTTTTTAAAGATTTTTAAAATTTATTTTATTTTTAGACAGAGGGGAAGGGAGACAGAAAGAGAGGAAGAGAAACATCAAGGTGTGGTTGCCTCTCATGTGCCCCCTACTGGGGACCTGGCCCAAAACCCAGGCATGTGTCCCAACTAGGGAATTGAACGGGCGACCCTTTGATTCACAGGTCAATACTCAATCCACTGAGCTACACCAGCTGGGGCAGAAATTAAAAATTAATTATATTTAAAAAATACCCAACACATGAAGGCTAAATCACATGTTACTAAACAAAGAATGGGTTATTAGTGAGATCAAGAAAAATATCAACAGATACCTTGAGACATTGAAAATGGGAACAGAACAATGAAAAATATATAGGAAACAGTAAAAGCAGTCTTCAGAGGGAAATTCATAGCAATATGGGCCTATCTCAAGAAACAAGAAAACCACAAATAAACAATCTAAACTTTCCCCTGAAGTAACTAGAAAAAGAACAACAAAACTGCCCAAAGTAAGTACAAAGGAGGAAATATTATAGATCAGAGTAAAATAAATGATATATAGTCTTTAAAAATACAAAAGATCAATGAAAGCAATATCTGGTTCTTTGAAAAGAGAACAAAAGCGTTCTCATAAACCTTTAAACTGACCCATCAAGAAAAATAGAGAAGCCCCAAATAAACAAAATCAGAGATTAAAAATAAGAAGTAACATCTGACACAAGAGAAATAACAAAGGATTATAAAAAATATCACTAATGACTATATTCCAATGAACTGGCAATCTGAAAAAAATAGATAAATTTCTAGAAACATAGTGTCCCAAAACAGAATGATGAAGAAACAGGAAATCAGAATTGAACTGACTTAAAAAAAAAAGAAATGAAACCAGCCCTAGCTGGCATAGCTTAGTGGATTGAGCACTGGCCTGCAAAACAAAGGGTCACTGGCTCGATTCCCCAGTCAGGGCACATGCCTGGGCTTCAGGCCAGGTCCCCAGTAAGGGGTGAACGAGAGGCAACCACATATTGATGTTTCTCTCGCCCTCTTCCTCCCTCCCTCCCCTCTCTTCAAAAATAAATAAAATCTTAAAAAAAAAAAAAAGAAACCAAAGAAGTAATGAGTAAACTCACAGTAACAAGAGCAGAGAGGGGTTTGAGGGGAAAAGTGGAAGGGTCAAGGAACATGTATAAAGGACCTAAGGACAAAAACAATGAGGGCAGGTGGAGGATTAAATGTAGGAAGTGGGGGGGGGTAGGGTGAGGTAGTGTAATGGGGGAAAATGGGGACAATTGTAATTGAACAACAATAAAAACAAGAAGTAATGAAAATACTCCCATAAACAAAAGTACTGTCCCAGATGGCACCATGAGTGAATTTTACCAAGTGTACAAAGAAATAACACCTTTTTTTTCAAGCTAATCTGAAAAATTCAGGAGAAAGGAGGAATCCCAAGCTCATTTTATAAAGCTAGCATTTTCTTAATTCCAAAAGCAGATATAGACACTATGAAGAGAGAAAATTATAGGCCAATATTGCTGATGAACATAGATACAAAAATCATCAAAAAAAATTGTTAGGAATATGAAACCAGCACTACATTAAAGAGATCAAACACCATGATTGAAAGGTATTTACCCTGGGGTAGCACTGTTGGTGTATTATCTGTAAATCAATTAATATGGTGCACCACATAAGAAATAAAATATAAAAATTATATGGCCATATCAATAGATGCAGAAAACATATTTGACATAAACAAGCAATTATTTATGATAAAAATTCTCAGTGAAGAGAAAATAGAGGGAGTATAACACAACATATAAATGCTATATATGACAAACCCAGAGTTAAATCATACTCGATATGCAAAAACTAAGAGGATTTTCTTTAAAATTACCAACAAGGCCAGGAGGTCCACTTTCAGCACTCATATTCATCATATTACTGGAACTTTTAGCCACAGCAATAAGACAAGAAGAATAAATAAATGGCAACCAAATAGGAAAGAAAAAAGCAAAACTGTTAATATTTGCAAATGACACAATACTGTATTTTCAGAACCCTAAAGAATCCACAAAAAAATACTAGAACTGATAAATGAATACTGTAAAGCAGCAGGATGCAACCTAAATATTCAGATATCAGTTACATTTTTATACACCAATAATGAACTATTAGAAATGGAAAGAAAACAATCACCAAGTCCAAGATGGAAGAAGAGAAAGTGGAAGCTACACTAACCTCTTCCTAGGACAAATCTGGAATTACAACTAAATTGCAGAGAAATCATCCAGAATACCCCACCGAACACTAGCTAGAAAGAAGCCTAATAACCAGGGACAGACGGAAGAAACGACTTCACCACAAGAAGACTGGTAGGGAGTGTGGAGGTGGCATGAGAGGGCTGCTTGGGCTTCCATGGGTGGGTGGTAGCTGAGTGCTGGAGAGTTATTTCAGAGGCCAGGGGGTTCTCCCTAAGATGTGTGGGGTCTAAACCCCAAGCTGGGTTCTGCACTCTATAACACCAGAGTCATAAGGGAACCCAGATAACACCCAGCTGTGAAAAGTAGCAGGATTCTATCTACTAGGGAGAGACTGCCAGAGACAGCAGAGAGCCTCTTAAAGGCCCAGTGCACACTTTCATTTGCAGCCACTTACACTGGGTTCCTACAGAGGGAAGGAAGAGTTGACTAGAGATGCTTGAGGAGAGTCTGGTGTTGGTGGCTATGGAGAGAGAATTGAATGGACAGCAGCCAGGATCCCTGTCCTGAGTCATTCCCCATGCCACAGGAGCCATCCTTCTCTGGCAGAGCACTCCCCTCCCAATGGCATCAACCTGAGGGGAAGCAATACCCCTGCCAGAAAGAATTCCTCTGCTACACCCTGTGGCACTTAAGCCAGGCTGCTGACTACAGCTTGATTTGATTAATAGCTGATTGGTTTAACAGTAAGGAGGAAAGTACAAAGCAGCCAAAATGGGAAGACAAAGAAACAGATTCCAAATTAAAGAACAAGTGAATTCTCCTGAAGAACTGAATGAAATGGAGGCAAGCAATTTATTAGATAGAGAGTTTAGCATAATGATTATAAAGATACTCAATAGCATGAGAAAAGACACAGAAATCATAAAAAAGGACTAGTCAGAAATAAGGAATATGGGGTGTAAGATGGCAGAGGAGCAAATGGAAGTCACACTGACCTCCTCCCAGGACCAATCTGGAATTACCACTAAATTGTGGGGAAATCACCTGGAACAAACAACTGAACAATGGTGAGAGAGAAGCCTTATAACCTCAGGCATACAGAAGAATCAACTTCAGCACAACAGGACTGGAAGAGAGTGCAGTGGAGACTTGAGAAGGCTGGCTGGGCAACTATAGGTGGCAACTGAAGCACTTGAGGGATAATTGGGCAGCCAATTAGATCCCTCTGAGAAGAGTGGGGTCTAAACCCTAAGCTGGGATTGCCAACTTAGAGCACAAGAGCCCAAAGTACACAGACAACAACCAGCAGTGAAAAGCATCAGGGTTGCTGTCTGCCAGAGGTGGGTGGCTGTAGATGCAAAGAGCCACTGAAAGGGTCGACACACAAATTTTCATTTGCAGCCACTTACCCTGGGCTTGGAAAAGGTGGGGGCAGAGTGGGCTAGAGACGCCTGAGGAGAGACTGGGGACGGAGGCTTTGGGGAGAAAACTGAGAGAGTAGCCTCCAGGATCCGGTGCTGAGTCACCCTCATAGGGCAGCAGCCATCTTGCTCAGACAGACCACTCCCCTCTGAGCAGCAGCAGCCTGACAGGAAACAGTAGTCCCACCCAGGAGGGATTCTGCTGCACCCTGTGGGGCATAAGCCTGACTGCTGAGTGCAGAGTGACTAGATTAGTAACTAAGGAGTCAGTCACAGACAGTAGATCCCTGAAAATTTGGAACAGGCTGCCTAAGGTCAGATGGGGTCAACATCTGACATTACCACAGGCAGATCCAGAAAGAAAAAACAGTGGTAAACACTAGAGGTTATGGAAATGAAATCCACTGTGGTCATCTCCATGATTTGCAATATTTTCTTTCCTGCATAGCTTTTTAACATTCATTTCTTGTCCATCAAGTTTGTGCATATTCAGTCACTAGATTTTATACTATAGTTTATTTCAATTCACATATTTTGCACCTCCCTTCTGTTACCCCATTTTACCTTCTTTCCTCTCATTATTTTCATTTTAAATTTTGTTTTCTCTCTTGCTAAAACTTGTTTGCATTCTGCACTCTTACTAGTTCTCCCCTCTCCAGCCTCACAAAAGCAATTTTCTTATCAATGGTCATCTCACATCCTTTCTCCCTGCTCTAAAATAACTATATTCTCTCTCCACCTTTAGGAATCTTGACAAATTGATTGTGAATAGGGTAATTGTTGTTGCATTTCATAAATTTTATCTCTAATTCTTCACTAATTTTGTATTTGAAATCTCAAAATTTACTGGTCCCCTCTCCTAGCCTTTTTTTAATCTCAAATTTATAATTTTGTTCTGTATTAACCTGTTTTTGCTTTATTCTTTTTCTCTTTCATTCTGCCCTTTTATTTTTCTTTATTCTCCTTTTTTCCTTTTCTCTTTTGTCTAAAATTTTAATTATTCTCTGCCTTAGCCTTGTTTTCATTCCTCACTCTTATTACCCCCTCTCCCTCTATCATTTCAAAATCACTTCTGTTTCCTCTAGACATCTCTTAAGCTTTTCTTTCTTTCTTTTTGCTCTCTTATTCAATCCTACCTACATTAATTTCAGCCCATTTGTTGTTGATAGTGGACCTTTCCACTATTCAGTGGATCTTTCTTTCAAATTTGGCTCATATTTGTATTATTTATTTATTTTTCTTTCCTTCCTTTTCCTTTTTGTTTATTCTATTTTATTTTAATTTCTGTTTAAACCTAATGTTATATGCTTCCCTTCTCATACTTCATTCTGCCTTCTTCATTCCCATTTTCATTCATGATGTAAATTTTACTTTCTGTCTTTACATCACTCCAACTCCCAACTCTTATTAGTACTCCTCCCTCTACCCTCTCAAAATCATTTTTATTTCAGTAGGTCATCACTTATTCACTTTACTTTCTATAATCGTCTTAATCTCTTTACACTCATTAATACTGGTTCATTTGCTCTTGATAGTGGGATTGCAGGGGGAGTTGTTTTTGTGGATGTGGCTTTGTTTCCTGGGCTTTGTGGTTTTTGTTCTGGCAGCACCTGCACAACAACACACAAATATCATGGGAAAAATGACCCTCAGTCAACCATCTAGAGAGAAGGACACACCAAAGAATGAATGAACAACAATCAAAACACAATTACATCCAGGGAACCAACATAAACTGCATAAAGGGCATCCCAAGAACATCAATTTAAGGAGATCAAGAAGACTGCACCACTGAATCTCACAGGTCTCCTACCATAGAGGTTCACACCACAATCACAAAGTCAAAACGAATCAATTTAAGAAGCAGGACCAAACAGAAAAGTCTCATAAATATTGGGAATAAAAAGAAACAACTCCCAATCCAAAGAAAAGGAGGAATCCTCAGAAAGATTGCTAAATGAAATAAGGGCAAGTAAACTATCAGATATTGAGTTCAAAACAATGGTTATAATGAAGCTCAATGAGCTCAGTTAGAATTACCAAAAACTACAGTGAAACTATGAATAACTTACTGAAAACTGTATCAGCATGAAAAAGGACATAGAAACTATCAAGAAGAGCCAAGAGGGAATGAATAATGCAGTTTCTGAATTGAATAACACAGTAGAAAGAATCAAAAGGAGGCTACACAAAGCAGATGGTCTGATCAGTGAGCTATAGGACAAAGTAGGAAAAAAATTCCCAGAAAGAACAAGAAAAGGATAATAGATTCAAAAAGAATGAAGAGGGGTTAAAAGAACTACAGGGCAACAAGAAACATAATAATATTCATATAATAAGGATACCAGAAGGAGGAGAAGAGGAGAAAGGGAAAGAAAACCAGCTTGAAAAAGTAATGATGGAAAACTTCCCTAATTTAATGAGACAAAAAGTCACGCAAGTCCAAGAAGAACAGAGGGTCCCAATCAAAAGGAACCCAAAGAGGCCCACTCCAAGACACATCATAATTAAAAAGGCAAACTTCAAATAGAAAGAGAGAATATTAAAGGCAGCAAGGGTTAAACAGGAAGGAACATGCAAGGGAACCCCAATAAGGCTAACAACAGACTTGTCAACAGAAACACCACAAGCCAGAAGGGAATGGCAAGAAATATACCAAGTGATGAAAAACAAAGACCAGCAACCAAACCTACTCTACCAAGCAAGGTTCTCAATTAAAATGGAAGAAAAATAAGGATTTATCAGAGAAAAGAAGGCTAAAAGAATACAAACTCACCAAACCAGTATTGCAAGATATACTAAAGGGACTGCTTTATGAAGATGAGAAAAGGAGTGAGAAAGAAAGGAACACAGGTACAAAGTGGGTTAAATGGCAATGAATAAGTACCTATCAATAATAACCTTAAATGTAAATTGATTAAATCCTCCAACCAAAGGACATAGAGTAGTTGACTGGATAAGAAAACATGACCCACACATATGCTGCCTACAAGAGACCCACCTCAGAACAAAAAACCTATACAAACTAAAAGTAAAGAGTTGGAATATATATATATATATATATATATATATATATATATATATTCCAAGCAAATGGGCCAGAAGAAAAAGGCAAGGTGGCAATACTCATATCACACAAAGTAGACTTCAAAACAAAGGCTATAAAAAGGAACACAGAGGGTACTTCATAATAGTCAAGGGAAGAATCCATAACGAAGATGTAAATATTGTAAACATATATGTATCAAACACAGGATCACCAAAATATATGAGAAATCCTGGAGGACTTCAAGAAAGATATAGACAGCAACACAATTATAGTAGGGGATTTTAACACTTCACTGCCAATAATGGATGCATCTTCCAAACAAAATATCAACAAAGATATTGTGGAAATGAATGACACATTAGATCAAATGGACTTAACTGATATAAATAAAACCTTTCCCCCAAAGAAGCAAAATACACATTCTCTTCAAATTCACATGGAACACTTTCAACGACAGGCCACATGATAGGACTGAAAACAAGCCTCAACAAATTCTAGAAAATTAAAATCATATCAAGTATTTTCTCAGACCACAAGGGCTTGAAACTAATCACCAACACAAAGGAAAAAAAAAAGGATTTGATATATGGAGATTGAATAACATGCTATTAAAAAATGAATGGGTTAATAAAGATATCAAACAAAAAATAAAAAAGTTTGAAGAAATGAATGAAAATGAACACACAACAGTCCAAAGCCTATGGGACACGGCGAAGGCAGCCCTGAGAAGGATGTTCATAGCAATACAGGCCTGCCTGAAAATGATAGAAACTTTCAAATAAACAATCTAAAACCCAATGTCTACAAGAACTGGAGGAACAACAAACAAAGCCCAGAGTGAGTAGAAGGAAGGAAATAATCAAAATCAGAGCACAGTTAAATAATATGGAGACTAAAATAACAATTCAAAGGATCAATACATCCAGGAGGTGGTTCTTTGAAAAGATAAATGAAGTTGATAAGTCTTAAAGAAGATTCATCAAGAAAAAAAGGGAGAGGACACAAATAAATATGATCAAAAATGAATGAGGAGAAATTACAACTAATACCACAGAAATACAAAGGATTATAAGAAATTGCTATGAACAACTATATGCCAAGAAATGTGAAAACTTGGTGAAATGGACAATTTTCTAGTAACACATAATCTCCCAAAACTCAGTGAAAATGGAGTGGAAAGCTTGAACAGACCAATAACAGCTGGTGAAATTCAAGCAGTAATCAAAAAACTCCTAGCACACTAAAAGCCCTGACTTGGATAGTTTCACAGGAGAATTTTACAAAGCATTTAAGGAAGAGCTAACTCCTGTACTTCTCAGACTATTCCAAAAAGTACAAGAAGAGAGAAGGCTCTCAAACTCTTTTCTATGAGGCTGGCATCACCCTAATCCCAAAACTATATAAAGACACAACAAAGAAAGAAAACTATAGGCCAATATCACTGATGAACATAGATATTAAAATTCTCAACAAATATTTGCAAACCACATCCAGCAATACAATAAAATGACCACAGAACATAATCAAATGGGATTCATCCCAGGGATGCAAAGATGGTACAATGTTCACAAATCAATAAACATAATACATCACATGAACAAAAGGAAAGACAAAAATCACATGATCATATCTATAGATGTGGAAAAAGCATTTGATAAGGTACAGCACCCATTTATGATGTAAACACTCAGCAAAGTGGGAGTAAAAGATGCATGCCTCAACATAATAAAGGTCATATAATGAAAAACCTACAGCCAACATCATACTCATTGCACAAAAACTAAAAT
>PVJD01018594.1:0-13970 GCA_004026545.1 Mormoops blainvillei | reverse complement strand
TTTTTGTTTAAGAAGGTGCTCAAAGAAGGCACTCAGTGAATTTCTATTTCCATCCCTTAAAAGAAAGGCTTTTCCTCTCTACCACTGTTATCGCTAAAACATTTTCAGACAAATCCCTCCATCCTATTTCCTCTCACACACACCCTTTGCCCAGAAGCCTCCTGTATCTGTGAGTGAACTGATTCTTTCCTGATATATTTTCATCAAAAAAATGTTGTGGGCTAGATGATTTTTGCTGTTAAGGAAGCAGCAGGCATGTCTACAACTGCAAATGCTAGCAAATATATATCCATATTTGGAAGGAATCAATGCACATTCTTTAAGATTAGGCAGCTGGCTGGGTTCCGGACACACTACCCCAAAATAGGCACCTCGGCATATTAAATATCTTATGCTGAAGGAGTTTGAGAAAAAGGCTAAAGCAGAAAGGTCACTAACTACTCCCCCCTTCACTCTTCTTCCCTAAAACAAGTCATAAAACTGCCAAGTGAATGGTGCTCTCCCTGTACCAGGAGGAGGAGGGACATTTTCACCAGAGATGGCGAATTTAGGAACAAGAAATCCATCCAAATAAACTTGTTAAACCAACACTTACCTTCCTAGTTCCTCTACCATTTACTTCCCCTGTTCCAAACCCCTTTGTCTTGACCATTCTTTCCAAATTTATTGTTTCTTTGCATAAAAGGTATAAAAGCTTCCTGCTCTGGTCACTTTTTTTGGCTTTTCATTATCTTGTGAAGGCTCTCATGTACATGTAAAAATGTAATAAAATGTATAAGCTTTTGTCCTGTTAATCTGTCTTTTTTAGTGTAATATTCAGACCCAGCCAGGGACCTTTGGAGGGTGGAGGGAAACTTTTTTCTCCCTTGCACAACCCAATCTCACCAAACGTTAACGGCAATCGAGATTAGACGGCAGTGCCTAATTGCTCCAGAAAACCCTGAGGTTAAGAAGCAAGAATCATACGATATTTTATAGGGAAAGATGTTTAGAGGTCATTACGTTCAACTGCACTGCAAAGAACCAAAGAAAGCTTGCATTCCTTTAAAACATATACGTCTTCAGCTCATGCAGTGTCTTCCTTGCAGCTTCGTGAGCTATATGTCTATTCTCCACCAAGACCCTGTGACACAGGGAAGGCCCTCCGTGCCGGGTAATTTCAGGAGGTTCGAGATTCTGCCTGTTGGTTCCTGGTGATTATTGCTGTAACACCCACGGAATTCTGGCCCGCGGTTACCCAGAAGCTTAGTTCCCGACCTGATACACTATCAAACTCTCAGCCGAACAGTGATCAGTGGTTGTTAGAGATGTTGAATTTTAATGGAGCTCTGCCTTCAAGCACCAGAGCAGCAGGTAGGCAGTAAGAGACAGCTCAGGCTAGACCTGGTTACCTGCATCCACTTTAATTAAATGGAAACTCAGAGGCACTAGTTAAGCCTCTGAGTTTTCTGGAAATTCATGCCCTTAGGCTTTGAAAATAAACATGATCTCAGTTTTACCCAGGTTTTGATCATCCAACTAAATTATTATGTTTAAGATGAAAGAACTGCACTTGGATGATATTTTCCTACCAATTTTTCTCTTCTCTGGGATTTATGACCTTAGGTGAGCACAATAAGTGAATTTCTGCCCTTCTGATGTATTCCTTATGCTCTCCTTGAAGACAAACTTTAATAAAGTGAAATATTAGCTGTACTGGAGAAACTTGTCTTCCCTCCTGCTTGAAATAACAATTAACTTTTCAACCTCAATTTATAGAAATATATATACATATACACACACACACACACATAAATATATGTATTTAATGTATTGTACACATATTGTTTATTGGGAAGGAAAACAATTTTCCAAAATAAAAAAAACAGGAGGAAAGACTGAAGATAGGGAATACATAAAATAAACTTATTTTAACCAGGATAAAAAAATTATTAGCATTATGAGGGTTGATGCATGAGAAAAGATTCCATTCTTGTTCTAATTAGCTTAGGAACTTAAACATTTTCAACTTTTCAATCCTGCATCAATGCTTGGATGTATATCCAGACCTCCAGGTAACCCTCTAATTATACCTTGAATGGCTCACCTATCCAGGTCATCTGTTTACCCTCTCAAGGACTCCTCCAGCTGACATATTATCCAGATCACTAGACCTGACTAGACCGCCTGGCATCCATCATCTGTTCTGATTGGCTGATATCTAGTGAACTTCCTGGACCAATCCAAGGTCTAAGACAGAGGACTGATAGTGCCCAAGAATGTGCAATTTACTGTAAGAACTTTTAACTTTTCTGGCTTTTTTGGAACACTTCTAGGTTTTCCCCTAGCTGTGTTCCCAGTTTGCAAAGACCCTTAACTAAATCTCTATCATCTATTTCCAGCAAAGTCTCCAGGCTCTTCTCAAGTTGGTATGACAAGAGATATCTTATAAAAATCTTAAGCAAAATACACATAATTATATACTAAAAATAACATTAGAAAGGGTAACTGAGGCAAATTATAAACACTCCATATTTAATCCTACAAATTATAAGAAGAATGCTGTAAACTGAATTCAATAATTTTCAGTGAATCTCTAAAATACTGAGTGATTTTCTCCAAACTCGCCTTCCACTTACGATAATCGGATTATTTTCTTCTCAAATCACTTTTATAGATCTTGCTGGTTGAGTCCTAATCCAATTTACTAATGGCAGAGTCTTAAAAATTGCTGTTCAGAATAATGTGGGTTTGCTTATTTATAAAAATACAAAATGAATTAAAATTTCAGAAAGAACTCTCAAAATGATTTGATTTGGAATTTTGGTTGGCATTCAGTTTTTTGTTTCCTCAGATACACCAAATGTCTTTTGTTAATAAGATAAAGATAATTAAATGTGTGACTGATATATAAAAAAGCTAGAGCTATGATTGAAGCAAAAGCATCTTTTAAAAAGAAAATTTGTCTAGTCCGATCTTAGATAAAAATAATGAAAAACTATAAGGAAACATGTGCTCTTGTAATTTACCATATTGATTCTGTTTATGCTTAATAAGATTATGATGGTACTGGCAGTACTAAATTTGCTCTCTTATTTTCTTATGTAAAAAATAAATAAATAAATTCCTCTTGCTACACAATTTAATGTATGAAAATAAATTTATCTGCAACCTAAATGAATACATTAGTTTTTCTTAATGATTTTAGTGAGTTATCAGTACCTCCTCAATGTAAAGTGATTTCATCTCCAACATTAATTTCTATAAGAAAAGTTATTTGCTCAGCTATGTCCCTTTTAACCAAACCAGTGCCATTGAGCATGGACATTTCTAACAAATCACTTTGACAGCCTTCTTTAAAGTTAGCTTTCCCGTAGTTAAGCCAAAGCACTGACAGATATCACCCATATAGCCTGATCTAGTATTTTCATCACATGCTCAATATAATCAAAAGTGACAAGACAAGAAAATAATAGTTACTATGTAAATAGAGATAAAATGCAGAAATAATCTTACGTTGCATTATTCATATGTCGCTGTTTCTATTCATAAAACCTGCAAAAAAACTACAGATGCTGACAATGATTTGCCAGTTTGCAAGTATATCTGTACGGTATATTCTGATCCTTTATCAGGAGGGGGGACAGTCAACAGTTATTTTTGATTGTTTGTTTGCTGTTTGGTTTTTTGAAAACAACTTATGCCTTTTTCCCAAAAAGAAGACAATACTCTGCATTCTATGACTTTCCACATTTTTAAATTTATCAACTGTTTTTATGTTGCCTCCAATCACAGTGCTGCTGCTTGGAATTAAAGCCTCTTGCCATCATCTTTATAGTAGCCCATCCACCTTGCTTTTGAGATGCTGACTCAACATGCTTCTCTGGGTACCATTTGTCTCTGGCCCAACAACCTGCCACATAGCAGAATTTTCTATCTGTAGGCTGGTTTTTATCCCCTTTTTACTTTAGACTTTTCCAACTATGTCCTACATAACTGTTATTTCTCCTTTTGTCTTTAGTAGGTCCGTAGAGATGTTCTACTAGCTCCTGGTATCTTACAAAAACTTAAAAAAATTGGTGAATTTTGGTAAACTAAGCATATCCATTTTTATTTTAATTAAAGTAAATTTCCTTTTTGGAGAACATATTTCTTTTACCTATTTGGTTGTTAGAAAGTCCCTTTTTTGTATGAAATAATGATAATATGTGATAGCTCTGATTAATTTTTTAACTATATTTTAGGGTCCCCCCTTGACAAAATTTATAAATGGCAAAGATAATAATAATTACTAATTATTATCATTATTTTTACTAAAACTCCAAACTTTGAATGTTCCAAAGATGCCATCAGGTTCCTAGCTCTCATTTTTGGCAGTGCCCACTGGATCCTGCTGTACCCAAACCAGTGTGATATGAGATAATTTGGTCAATGACACCAACAATTACTGATTACTTTGAATACAATACAACTGCTCATTACTTAACATGTGACATTCACTAGAAACCAGGATTACCCAGGCATAATCTTTTATAGACACAAACTTAGTGTTAAAAGGAGTGGATACATTTTTAGTCAATATCATCAAGCCAAAGGACTACAGTTTAAAGAAGGCTTTCACTGGCCAAGAAGTCATTTGGGAAACTAAAATCCCATGAGTCCAGACCAGCTTTAAAAAAAATAGAAACTGAGAGGGAACAAAGAAGACTAGAAAAATCTAGAAAGTAAAGTCAACAGGGGCAGATATAAGTACAGCCTTTACCATCAGGATCATAAGAATTTTCACAGTACGATGAAAGCAAGATACACATATATCAGGGCGAGGACCTCTTTGCCTGCCACCAGCAGGTGGCAGCAGACACTCCTTTGGTAGCATTTGCAATTACATGGATTGGGGGAATAAGGTCTTCCTTCCTTGTCCCTTCTAAAACGGGGAGCTTTCGTTTATGGCTTTCTCTGACCATGCTGGTCTTCTTTTTCCTTTTTAAAATAATAATACAGAATATTTTATATGATAAAAAATTGTTTTCTATTTTGTATTTAAAAACAATATATTTATAAAATTGTTTTTATGTTCCGTTGTGTTAGTCTCAATAAATGTTTTAGCTCAATCTAAGCTTTTGAGCCATTTTTGGAGGGGTGCAAAAAATGCCAAGTGTTCTGGATTGAGCCAGTCAGTCAAAGCCACAGACTGTCCCCTAGAATGTTTCCTATGAAGCGCTTTCTAATGGTTTAGGTACATGTTGAACTACACCACTTGGTAAAAGGCCACCAAGAAGACACAAGATCAACCATCAAACTAATATTCTGACTGAAAGTGCCAGAATAAGACCCTTGTGACACAGCAATACTTTCAGGGGGGTGGGCCCCAAAACCAATGTTCCTAACGTGTGTGCACACACGTGTGCTTGTGTGAGAGAGACATAGGTGTTTCTACCAGTTTCCATTCAGGCATCTAAGCTTCAGAAATCCCACACAAAGGGACGCTTGCTAGGGAATAACTGCAAGATGACAGCATCAGAATTGAAGTTAAGTGTGGGTTTTAGCAACACAAAGCATTAGTGGTCATAGCAACAGCAGAGTCAAAGCCCCTAAGCCATTTAATGTGGAATCAGTCAGAATTAACACATGAAAGACGATCGAGATGGGTCTTGGCGGCCTGAACCAAAGCACCAGTGAATGAACTATTTCTCACACCTTCCCAGGGACGACAGGAAAAGGAGGTGTGTAATTGGATATCCCTCGCTCATAATAGGAAAACACAAAATCACATTAAATTCCTCTATCTGCACCTATGTTAAAACGGCATTTCGCAAGGACGATAAACACCTGTTTCCGGTAGAGTCAGTAAAAACAGCAAGTGTTACAAGATTATTACGAATCTTGTAAAAACCAGTCCAGGGGCAAAAAAGAAGAATGTGATGGAACTGATTTATTTCAGGCTGATATTTAATGAAAAGCCAGATCCTGAGGACAGAGTTATAATAATGTTTCTCCTTCCATTAAAGTTTCCAGCATCCTCTTTCTGTGACCTGTTACTAAACTAATAGCTGCGCTTTGGGTCTTATTGTCACTATTTTAAAACAACCAGGTATGTATGTTTGCATTTATTTATATGGCTTCCTCTTTGAAAAAAATGTGTAATATGAATAAACGTATTAACATCACAGCCAAGTCAGGTCAGCTGCTGGGACATGGCTGTGTTTTATACTTGTTCATCAACCTAGCCAGGTATAGATGCTGAGACAGGGCATTTCATCATCTCACCATGCTATGGGGCAGGTGGTTCAGTGACCCAGTGATACAGAAGCTCATGAATTAAAAGTAAAGGAGATTCACCAAGTGGCAGCCCTAATGTAAACTATAGATGTTGGGTGATAATGTGCCCATGTAGGGTTACCTACTGAAGCAAATGTACATTCTGATAGAGGATCTTGACAGGAGGTGAGGCTGTGTCCATGAATGGTGGAGGGGGTATATGGGAGTTCTCTGCTCAGTTTTACTGTGAACCTAAAATCACTTTTAAAAAATAGCCTATTTTAAAAATAAATATAAAAGGCAATTCAGCGATGACTCACCAGCAAACTCCTCTCCCACTCAGTCCAATACCATATAAAAGAAGACCTACTGCTTTGTCAACAGTTTAATGTTTCAAATATGCCTAAGACAACTTAATAATCTGCACCTTAATGTCTTTAGTTTGTCCCCTCCACATACATCTAAATCATGCTGGAATTGGAACCATCTTTTAATCCACTGACTTTCTTTTTAGGTGGATTTTCAATTAACTATGTAACCATCATGCACCCTAGGACTGTCAGTCTCTTGAGATCACCCAAAAATTGTCGTGGGCCCTCAAGTTTCCCAAATTTCTGAGGATGCCATGGGGGTTTACATTTTTGGGGGTCTCTTCTATTTCCAACCATGTGTTTCTGTCCTTCCTCATGGTACTCCAGACGTGAAATAAAACATATTCATGCGTGTGGCGGATTTCACTGAAATTTGGATTGTTGGTAGAGTTTAAATTAAGTTAATGTAAACGATTTTAAATTGAACAACAGACCTCCCATTTTTAAAATGTCCACCTAGAACCTTCCCTGGAAGAATGTCCCTGCCTCACCCCAGCTCTCCAGTTCTTCTCTCTCCTCCCTCCTTTCTCCTCCCCTCTCTTCTCTCCTCCCTGTGTGGGCACAAAACATAAATTCTTATAATTTTCTTATCCACAAAAACCTAACCTTCTCTTCTTATAGCTGGGCTTCCTGCTGACATCGGTGCCTGCAGAGTCGCACCTTCCACAAATGCTTATTGCGGTATTTTGACAAATAAGTTCCCTTCCTGAGATGAAATTTGGTGCCAGCTGTTAAGATAATATGCCTTTTACTTGGTTATATAAGTTACACTTTATTTTATTTGTCCCGAAATCACCCCATTTGAGTTGTAAGGGGTGAACAGAAGGAAAGCAGGAGACTGTACACTGAGCACCAAAAAAATGCTGGGCATTTGGCTAGACCTGTTTGATGAGGTTTCAATGTAAATCTTGCAATATCTCTGTGAGGCAGCTATATTGCTATTTTAGAAATGAAGAAGCGGAGGCCCAGAGAAGCTAAGTAATTTCCTTAAAATTACACATTTGTTTAGTAGCAGAGGCTAGATTTGAAAAATCCTATGCTGATTTAAAAAAAAAAATTGCGTATCCCACCTATTGTCATAATAAAGAGATACAGGCAGGTGAAAATAATCAAACTCCTCAGATTCTCATCTTTATTGCCTATAAATCTCTGATCCTTATGATTCAACTGAGTTGAGGTCAGGATTAGTTGAGTTAATTTACATAAAAAGAAAGTGTTTTGTACGTAGGAGACAGTTTAGTTCAACACAGAAGAGCACAGGTTTTGGGCATGGGTGGCCTGGGTTTAAATCATGGTCCATCTATCATTTGCAAATGGTCTGACCTTGGCCAAGTTATGCACCTAAGTGTCAGTGTCTCCAAGTGCTAAACAGAAATAATGAGTATTCATTTCTAAAGTTGTATGCATTACGTGAGATAAAGAATATAGAGTATTTCACAAACTCTTGAGACATGGTGAGATATGAAATCACTGAATGACTATTATTATGGCTGTCCTTATATTTTCAAAGTATCGGAGGGGATGGTAGCACTGTTTTCAGCAGGGTCCTTTCAAGTCATCAAAGACAGTACCAAACAATAGTTACTAAAGAGTTCGGAAATCTGAACCTTGAAAGTCTCCTTTCCCCCACTGCTAGAAAAAAGCTTTAGTAAGTAGATCTTGGGTATGTGGTCCTGTATGTGGAGATCCATAGGCCTGTTCTGTAAGCCCAGGTTCTGGTCAATGGAGAAGAAGGAGCGTCGGCCTGGCCTTTTGCAGCCAAGGTTCTATTACCTGGTAAACATGTGGCCCAGTGGAACTAGGGCTCTTGCCAACTCCAGGTACTTTGATTTGGTTGCGAGGAGTCCTCTCCAACATCCTACCTCCTAGGAAGTGAAGCTTAATCTCTTCTATGGTGTGGGAAGATAAGCAGGTGTTATCCCTACTTCGATTAGTGTTAAAGCATATTCAAGTATAAGTGATTTCAGTGTTATCATTATTCATGGTTTTCATAAGGTGTGATGAAGCCTCCAATCTCCTAATATGGGCTGCTTTGTAGATCTGAGTCCTGTCCTCCGTCATTCACTTTCGTTTCTCTTGTCTGTACTTCCTGAAGAACCACAGTAGCCTCCCAGAGAGATGTCACACTAGCACTTGTTACCAACCTTTAAGCTGGCCACATTCAGTGTTCTCCCAATCACTGAGCTAAGACTTCACATTTGTTTACAGAAATGCAGAATAAATCTAAATGGACAAACATGTTTTTCCTCATTTCTTCGGTCCTTAACTGCACAACAGAGAGAGTATGTGGTATAAAGCTCTGGACCTGTGTGTGAAAGATGAACGTGTTGGAAAGACGACTAATTTAGAAGAAAGTGTGTAACTGTGTTGCCGGGGAGAATATCAGTCTGAATTAAACTCTAGCTCTTTCAGAAACAAATCCAGCACTCCTTCATGAAGTGCATAAATTGGCTCCCCAGGTTCTTGTGTTTATCTTCCTCCCCTGGAATAATCGAGAGGGAATATTTCCTCCCACGTCTCTAAGAAAAACTGCTGATGTATGTGGGGTGAGAAGTGTGTACCTTAGACTACATTCTGATATGATTCCTCCATCTTGAGAAACAGAATTTTTTATCCTTGGGCTATTAAGGGATTATCTGGGTCTGTGTAGCTCTTGCCAATTGATGTGCGTAAATACATATAAATACAAGTAGGCTTGTTCTATTCATTTATACATTTATTTTAGTGAACAGGTACTGAATGTCAATAATGTGCTAAACAAGAACAGTAAGCTAGAGGAGATGAATGTCTCTCAGCTCAAATAGGATAGATGAAAAGTAAAAAACAATAATCACAGTGTTAGGTTCAGTGGTAACACAAAAGAGGGGAGTGATGGAGATGTGTGTCGGTGTTTAACAACAATGGACCTAGCCCGCCTGGGGGCGCAATTATGGTCACCTGCCTGTGAGTAGCCCCCATTCCTCATAGAGGGTCCAGGTGCCTTAATGTGCCCTTCAGTTACTTCTGGGAGTCCTGAGAACTTGCCTGGCCTGCCCACATGCCTCTGGCTGTCCTTGACCATGCCCAGCCACAGCTGCTGTTGGTCTCAAATTTCATCCAAAATCCTCTGAATTTCCAACTCCACCTCACATCCAGGCTGAAGTATGGAGTCATTGACTTTTTCCTCCGAATTCAGGGGTTTAAGCTTTTTCTCTTACACTTGGGTTCAGTTGGGGTTGTCTCCCAACAGATTTTACAGCTTTCAGGATTTTATAAGAGTTCCTTCGAGTCATGTGCCCAATCTTAAAATTAAAATGTACTTTTTAATCTCTAGGTAGTTGAATAAGGATGGGTTCAAGTTCAAAGATCCCCTTCATTCCTCTCAGCAATACACCTGCTCCATTCACCCACATGCTATCCCTTCCACTAAGACTTCTTGCCCAGAAAAGCAGTGCATGCAAACATATTTGAAAATAAAAAGGGACACCTAAAGCCACAGCTCAGCTCATGCAAAACTGGGACCTGGCCACTCCATCACAGACACAGAAACTGGGGTAGTTCAGCCCTGTGCATGATGAATACATTGTATATCATTTGATTATCCTAGCCACTCCTTAAATTTTATATCTTCTGGCTAAACAAATGCAGGTTCAAATCCCATCTCCCTCCTACTTCCTGTGTGACTATGACTAATTTATTTTACCTTTCTTGGTCACCTGGTCTTTAGCTATAAAAATGAGGATAAAAGTACCCATGATGTTGGGTTGTTTTGAGGATTAAATAAAATACTGACATTAGCTCAGTTAATGGTAAGTCATCACCTGTTCTTTCACAAACTCTTCGAGAGGCCACTGAGCACATGTTTTGAAGGAATGTGCTGGGTCTCTAAGGTAAATTATGTACATATATACACAAATATACAGGCTGGCTTTTCTTTTTCTTTTTTTCCTCCTTCTCCTTCTTCTCTTTAATGAAGCTTTGTGTGTTAAGATCTTAACTCTTCTACCTGGATATTTAAATTCCCATACATAGCCTAATCTTGATTCCAGAAGCCCACACCTCGAGGCTGTTTCCCTGGCAACAGTAATATTAAATAGTAGATACTATACACTAAAAAGATAACTTTCCCCAAGGTACTAGCTCACCTGTATGACTGGGGTTTGGGGTGGGGCATTCTTTCTAATTTGACTGCCTTGAAGTCAGTGACACAGAAGCAATTTGACAAGGGTATACTTCTTGCCCAGTATCTTACTGCCATGCTCTGGTGCTATTTGCCAAGTGTCAGCCTGGTTAACACTGAGTCACTGCTCAGGTGGATGCCTATACAAAAAGAAGAGAGATGTGGCTCAAAAGGAGGAGGAAGAGGAGGGAAAGGACAGAGAGGGGAATAGAATATTTCGGTACAAATAAATTTGCATAAAAAACCTTCAGGCGATTCAGAGATATATATAGCTTTTCACCTGTCTATAGGGTCCATGTATTTTTGTACAAAGAAGTGAACTGAAGAGAAGAAATAAGGTATTTTGCACCTGTCTTTCTATTCTCAGAGACAGAGTTACATTTGGCCTGAACTTGGGGTGATTTGGTTTCCAGTTTGAAGCCTAAGGACAATATTACATCAATTTCCAATTGGATTCCATAGTATACCACTGTCTTGTAAGATGTTAATAGATATTTCATAAGAAAAAGAGTTCTTAGCTTTCAAGCTCAGAAAATGAGGCCTACAACCTTCCTTTCTGTAAGATTACATGCAAAACTTCAGGATGTCCCATAGGATGGATGAATAGGTGGCTGGATGGGTGAATGAATGGGTGGGTGAATGAAGATAGATTCTTCATCATCTTTTAACCTTGTATTTCCCAAATTTATTTAACCAGGGAAATAGTATTTTGGAGAACTTCTTTGTGACAAAGTTTTCTTATCTATAAGTGGGAAAAAATAATATCTGCCATATATTGTTATAGTGAATATTAATTTAGTTAATCCATGTAAAACATTTAACAGTGCCTAGCAAATAGTGAATCCTCCATAGGTGGGAGCTATCATTGTTACTGTTGAGGTCCTGGTTATTATCAAAAGATACTCTTCTTGAGTAAGCTGGTGTAAGAACTGCAATATTAGCTGTGGTAAATTGTAAAACTGGTTGCAGACTCTTTCCCGCCTATTGAAGACAGAAAGTGCATTTTCCTACTCCTTGGGTCTCTCTGGCCTTCTGATGGGTTTTAACCAACAGAATGTGCCAGAAGCTGCATTGTGAGTTCCAGCCTAGGGCTCAAGAGAGAGCATTTGCATGCTTGGACTCTCACTGTTGGAACACTGTGATCTTCAGAACCTCCATGTGACCTCCAAGCTAGCCTGTTTGGGGATGAGACCATCCTAAGAGAGCCCCCCTCTTTCCAGCCAAGGTCTTCATGAACAAACCCCACCAAAACAGTTGATCTCAGGTGCGTGAGGGAGACGAGTCCAGCTGTCCCAGACCGGGAGATCCACCCAGCTGATCCATGAATTAAATAAACAGTTGAATTGTGAGGTGGTTTGCTATGCAGTAAAAGCTAACTGAAGACAACACAAGAAGAAAAAAGAAAAACAACTACCCTGCTTGCAGTCCCTCAGGAACAAAATATACCTCTGAATACAATGTGATATGTCAACGAAATGGATGTTTTCCAATTTATGAACAGTCATTGATCAGAAAAAAGTTTGCGACATCTGTTTGGAGTTGAAAATGCTATCATACAAAGATATTCTCAAACTTATTTATATATGCATCTAATCACACCATCAGCACCATTTTCGAATGAGAAGGACAGCGATTGATGTACCAAACATCTGAACTTTTTCATATTCCCCTACACACCCTAGAAATTATACCCTGCGTGAAGGACGAAAGCAAACATTGCAAAGATAAGACGCTGCTCAAGCACCATGGGGAAAGTCATTCCATAGAGTGTCTCCTAGTATTTTTCATTTATAAAACAAAATATTATCTTTTCTACTCCATCATTGTCCTTAAGACTGAACAAAAAAATCAAAATACTAGAATATGTTTTTGTTAAATGATGCAGTTAAATCATCACACTCCATACTGTATTTGATTCTGCGGGCATTTAGATTATAATATTATCTAGGGAACACTCAGTCTTTCATATCAAATTTTGTTGAGGATACATATTGAGTAGAACCCTTGGATGTCTTATCTCATCAGGAAACCCTGCAACGCTAATTTTATTAATTCCCCAAACACTACAGAAAAATTACTACTATTTATCATAATAAAGGTATAAGCCAGGAATAGTCTCTAGCTAGTTCAACAAATGTTTATTGACAATTACTGTGATAGTCATTAATGATTCAGAATGAAGGACACTACCCCTGCCCTCAAAGAGCGCCCAGTGAAGGTGAAAAAAAAAAAGATTTTTCTGTGGAACAAGGAGAATTCAAAATTTCCATACTTTACAACAATTCTATCTTTATAACTAGCCAAGATAGGCATTGATTCTATCATTGATTCAAATATAATATACAGTATTTATTATTTTGGCTATTAGTAACAGATATAAAATAAAGTACCAGGAACTAAGGCATATTGACAGCTTGGAGGGATTTTTTTTCTCCTTTTTTTCATCCGTTGTTGAAATGAATATGATGCTGTAGTCCTTCTTAATAACGCTTTGGCACCAGGACACCTAAGATGGCTTTTCAAATGTTGATACGTGGGTGTCAGTTGGGTTCTACAGGAATATTTTGAAACTAGGGCTAACTTCAGGTATTTGGGTAAAATTGCTGAAATGACTGGATCAAGAGCCTGCTTTGGCTATAAAACTGCGTCTTGACCATGAGGCTGAGCTGGGGTAGAATTCTGATTTTCCCCGATTCACAGCTGTGCACCAGTGAGAAAGCACATGACCCCTCCCTCCTCCATGCTTCCCGGTTACACGTCTGCTACCCCAGAGCAAAGTGTGCCATCCCACAAAGCCGAAAGTGCTGTACTATTTACATTTGATCAAGGTTCTGATTTTCTTTTTAAAATTGAGGAGTTTACTACTCCAAGAACTTCATAATGCCAAGCCACTATAATCTGTTACAGTTTAATGCAGAGCATATAAACTACTCCATAGCTTGTAAATCAAATGAGTACCTGTGCTCTGCTGAATGTTTACAAATTAAAGGACCAAGTAGTCATGGAGCGCCTGGTTTTTTTATTTCAGTAGCTTTAGAAATATATGTCTGTATTTATTAAGCTTTACAACACAAGGACATTCCATATTCAGTTTAAAATAGCAGTTCCTATCTCATTTCAAACACTTAAAGAGAGGACTTCAGCATCAGTGGCGTTTCACTCTAAATACAGCCTTTTCTCCTCCTGCCTCCTCCTTTTCTTTT
>PVJD01018593.1:0-13971 GCA_004026545.1 Mormoops blainvillei | reverse complement strand
ATTATGTGATGTGACCAATAAGATGCAACTCTATTATATATAATATAATAGAGTATATTTAATGTTCAAGACAGGGCATTCACCCTGGACAGCTACTGTGTTGGCTCTTGTCATTTTTTATCCGACAATCTAAGGGAAAAGAGGTCAGAAGGGAAACCCCTCCCAAAGGGGCACCCGGTCCCACATGACTTCCGCGTCTTTCACATTTCATGGCACTGGATGAGACACACAGAAGGTGCTCAAGGCATACCAGTGACTGTCATAAGACACACCAATCAATTCAGCGACTCACCACTTCTGAACAGTCAGGTATTACGTGTTTTAAAAATTCTTGCAGCGCACCAGTTGAAAATGACTGCTTTAAAAATCTTTTTTTTCAAGGATTATGTCTGTTTGTGGACAGAATCAATAAATATCTCTAACTGCAGAGATTACATCACAGATATAAACTCAACTACGGTTTGTTTATTTCATCACTGGTGCCAAGTGATTACCGTAAGCCATGTCATGTAAATTAATAGTAAATTAAATTTACATGAATATTTCAAGGAGAAAGGTGACAACAAGGCAATCGAAGATTAGAGAACAAAAGGTCTATGTTCTGCAAACACGGGCAGCTTTTCCCACCGCTTCCCCGTCTAAAACACGGTAGCAACAGCAAACTATTCCCATGGTTTTGTGAAGCCAAAGAGGGAGGTAAACAGAGCCCCCAGGACGATGCCCAACGCTTGGCAGACACTGCCTCCTTCCTGCAGTGGCCTTCCTGCTTCCCCCTTCCCCTTTCTGGTCCTGTCCAACTTCTTGCTGAGCACAGTGACATCCAACCCACAGAGACTGACACCACCCACCTCAACACCACCGGAGGTTATTCAATGAAAACGAGGGACCGGAAAGGACTGTAGAGGTAACAGAACAAGTTAGTGTTTATTTGTTTGTTTGTTTTCAGTGAGGGAGGGAAGGGGGGGAGAAAGAAAGGGAGACAGACATCGATGGGAGAAAGAAACATCGATCGGTTGCCTCTCGCACACATTCCAACCAGGGACCAAACTCCCAACCCAGGCAACCCAGGCATGTGCCCTGACGGGGGCTGATCTGGCGACCCTGCGTTTTGTGGGATGATGCTCAACCCACTGAGCCACACCAGTCAGGGCAGAATAAGCTAGTCTTGATCGTTCTCCAAAGGTAAAGTTGTTGGACAATGACACGTAGGTGTCCTTAAAGACAGCAAAGACCTAAGTCTTTGCAGACTTACTGCAGAGACCTAAGTGCAGAGCTGCCCTGAGGAGCAGTGGCCGCACAAGAGTCGGGAAGGGTGTGCTGCTTGAACCATTTCCTCCCTGCCCCTCACAGGCACAGTGCAGGGGTCCCGCCGAGGCTCTGCTGCTGTCAGACCACCGGTGATGCCTGCTTGGGGACTCACCGCAGGACCGCCAGGGTGGGGGTAACAGGGGAGGCACACGTCTAATGTTATTCACGCCTGCGGTTCCTTTTGCTTCTATTTGATCTCTTCCTCGTTAAAAAGTAAGAGGGAAAAATCCGAGGGCAAGTAAGACAGGGTTTTAGATGAAGTAGAAAAACAAACTTACTGACAAGGGCAGCACGCCTTCCCCAGGCACACATTATTGTCATCGGGTTGTTCTTGGTATACATTCTTATAAATTAAACAGATCTAAAATAAAAATGGTCCCATCTAGTCCTGGCTGGTGTGGCTCAGTGGACTGAGTGCCAGCCGGCGAACCAAAGGGTCGCCAGTTCGATTCCCAGTCAGGGCACGTGCCTGGGTTGCGGGCCAGGTCCCCAGTAGGGGGCATGTGAGAGGCAACCACACACTGATGTTTCTCTTTCTCTTCCCCTTCCCCTCTCTAAAAATAAATAAATAAAACATTTTTTTTTAAAAAAAGGTCCCATCTAAGACCGTGTCAGTTTTACTGAATCTGACGAGCAGGCAGAAGTCACAACTGAAGCATAGGGAATCTGATGATAAAAGCCAGATTCTTGTGGAATCGAGAACAAACACTTTAAAATCACAGCGAAAATGTGACTGTTTCTTCCACACGTATATGAATTCGAGAGGAAACACCATGCACCGAGACAGGGAATGATGCCCAGCCAGGCTGTAGAAGCTGTTAATTTAAAATCATCAGCCTGAAAATGCAAACACAGCAGCAGCCGCTTTGGGCCTGGGCGCACAGCTCAGCAGGGCCTGTCCCAGGACATGCCCAGCCGTGCACGCCCTTGTGCCTGGGGTCACAGATCAGCACCCCAGCTTCTTCGGTGTTAACTGGGCCAGAGTCACTGCCTACTGAAGTGCAGTGAGGAACGTGCGCCACGTTGCTGGGAGGGAAGGCGAGTGAGAGAGGCCCGCAGCTGAGGAGACCTGGGAACTCGGTCAGGTCTCCTTGGCTCATGGAGGAGGAAACGGAATCCACGGGAGGGGAGGGGGAGGGGGTGTGGTGCAGTTGTGTGTAAACTGTAGACCAAGGTAAAACAAAGTTACAATCAGGCCACTGAAGACGCTTTCTGCAGCCTGGCTGCAAAACTACCGTTCTGGACGCTCAGACTCGAGCTTTCTCATCCATAAAGTGACATTTTGTGAACTGGTACTTTGTCTTCCCCTGAGGGTGGCTGTGAGAATAAAATGAGAAGAAACATAAAAATAAGCAACCATCGGTGATGTCTTTGGAACCAAGCTGTTTCAGCAGAACAGACAAGTACAAAGAGACGGACTCCCGGACATAGAGCGGCTGACAGCTGTCGGGGCCAGGAGGGTGCTGGGCCAGGTGGAGGGACAGAGCAAACGAAAAAAGGAGAACATGCATGCACACAGGCAACACTGTGGCGACTGCTGGCTTCGGGCGGGGGGTAAACAGTGATGGAAGGAGACCTGACTCAGGGTGGTGAACACACGCTACAACGTACGGGTGATGGATGCACTACGGAGTTGTGCACTTGAAAACCTGGATGAATTTTTTAACTGGTGTCACCCCAATAAATTCAATAAAAACGGAAAAAAGGTAACTCTGAGCTAATCTATTTGAACTGGAAATATCAGTATGAATTTGCTTAAAATATATGTATTTCACTTCTACACGTGGGCACAGTGGACCAGGAACCCACTGGAGGTCAGATGAACTATCCTGTCTTCACAACTAAAAAATGGGCCAACTACATGACACAGTGGCTTTCAGGACACTGAGCCGCATGGAACGTCGGGAAGAGACGCCTGGGAGGCAGTTGGCAGGCAGAGGGGGCTCTACAGGTGCCTCTGCTCCTGGCTTGAAAGTCTCCAGGTCAAAGTGCAGGGAGGAGAGACCCAAACAGAGCCCAGTAGTGACCTGAGATGAGGGAGGTCAGGCGACTAGACAGGCAGGGCAGAGCATCCGAGAGGGGAGGGCGGCAGACGTGTCCCCATAAGTCCACTGATCACGGCTGAGGCCGAGGGGAAAGACCACTGGAAACACACGGGGAAACAGTTCCCAGCCCTCCCACGCGGCTGGGGCAGTTACCCTTCTTCACAGCCAGGGTAGAGAACGCTGGTGATCGGTGACCACGGAGCACCATGCTCCTAAGAATATGCCTTGCCCTGAGAGGGGTGGCTCGGTGGGTTGGGCATGCACCCCTAAGCTAAATGTTAGGGTTCCCTCCTGGTTGGGGGAGTGTGAGAGGCAACCAATGTTTCTCTCCCTTGTCTTTCTCCCTCCCTTACCCTCTCTCTAAAAACAAATAAACAAAATCCTAAAAAAAAAAAAAAAAAGAAAGGAAGAAAAAGGAGTATCGCCCAGGTATGCAACCAGACTGGCTGTGCCAGGTCCCATCTAACAAAGAACAAATGTAAACCTGGGAAGAATAAAGATTTCCTTATAACTTAAATCCCAACAAGATAATATTTACAATGTCTGACATCCAGTTCCAAATTACCAGGCACGCAAGGAAGGGGGAAAGTATCATCTAAAGTTAGGAGAAAAATCGATCAATAGAAAAAGATCCACAAATGACACAGGTCAGGCAACAGAACAAGTCCCAGTTAACTGAAAAGAATTCAAATCATCCAAGACATGTTCTTTGCCTATAAAAGAATTAAGTTAAAAAACCAATTAACAGAAAGGCTTTTATAAAAATCCCAAAATATTTGGAGACTAAATAATACACCTCAAAATGAACCCAGGATTATTCAAAATCAGTGTAATCTACCACATTAAAATGAAAGAAAAAGAAAAATACATGATAATCTCTATAAATGGAGAAAAGGCATTTGACAAAATCTAATATCCGTTCATGATAAAAACTGCCAGCAAATTAGGAATATCTCCGAGCTGGTAAAAAGCACACATGATACTGCTGAACATCACACCCAATTGTCAGATAGTCGATGTGCTTCCTTAGTTACGAAAACATGGCGAGGATGTGTGCTCGTTACTCGGTTCCACATTTTAACGGTGGGTCTAGCTAGCGCAATAAGAAATAAAGAGAGTGGGTACATTATTTCCGATTTATTTTTCCAACAAATGAAAAATCTAAATCTCACAGACTGTACGTCACTATTATCACTTTACAAATGTAAAAATTCACCTGAATTTCACTTTCTTTTCACACGTATTTGAAAATAATCAAGAGCAGAAAAATAAGCAAACATATTCAGCGTGCTTCTCAAGTTATCCCCAAAGTATTAAAATATTTTTGGTATGAATGTTCATAAAAAGAATGTAATGCTCATAAAATATAACGACCTAACTTACAATACAATCTAAATGTTAATAGCAAAATAGTCTTTATCCAACCAGAAATCTAGGCTTGCTTGTTTTCTGGCGTTGAACAATAGATAATCACTCTAAAGCTAATGGAAAATATATTTCCTCGTCTTCCAAATTAGCACATGACATTTTATTTCAACAGAATGAATTAGTCAGTAAGTAGCAACCACAGTAATGTATCTGCTCCAAATGGAAAGTGTTACAATTCCAACTTCTGCTTCTACTCTGTGAACCACAAAGGGAGAAGGGTAAGAGCATTTCCCACCAAAGGGCAACACATCTACGATGAGATGCACATACCACACACTCACATTTCACTGTCCACTCACACCCCCGACCCGACTCGGCCCTCTGCCCCAGAGGAAATTCACGATATCACGGGAAAAAAATTGGTCTGTTTCAGTGAGATGCCTGGGGATTTGGTTCTTTGAGTCATTGAGGTTTGATACCTACAGAGCCATCTTAGAATTGCTTCTCCCCATTTCTGCTCCCACCATTCTTGTCTTTTCTTCAGCGAGAACTCAGATTACTATGCTGGGTCTTAGCTGATTTCCCTGCCTCCAGTCTCACCTCACACATAAATTGAATGATAGTAACATTTAAATCACAGGGCTATTGTGGAGATTAAATGATATCTCTAAAACATTTACCAAGGGAAGAACTAGCCTTTTTTTTTTATTATTTAATTTTTTTAGAGAGGGAGAGAGAAACAGCAATGTGTGGTTGCCTCTCGTGCACACCCCACTGGGGACCCGGTCCGGGGACCCGGCCCACAACTCAGCCATGTGCCCTGACTGGGGAATCGAACCAGGGACCCCCTGGTTCGTACGCCGACACTCAATCCACTGAGCTACACCAGCTGGGGGAGAACTAGTTGTTCTTGGTATTACAACACCATTCTGCAAAACTGTGCACCTCTAAGACTTTTTTGTACTATGTATAAAATCTTATTCCCCAGCTCCAAAATCTTCCAATAGTTCTATGTTTTCTACTAACGCATACGACTTAAGAATTTTCAAAGCTCATTCCTGCCTGAGTCTTGAGTAATCCCCTTGCTCAAACGGCCCTCTCTGTTTTCCTCCATTGGACCAAACCTGTCCCCAAAGTGAACTTACCAAAGGCCAACTCGACACAAGCTGGCCCAACCATCCCAGCCTGCGGTGGCTCCACCACTTTGGGGGTGACGATGCTCTCTCAGACCTAAGTTACAGCTTCACCAGCACAGTCTGCTGTGTGACGGCCCGCCCAGGTCCCTCAGGGGCTCCATGCAAAGGGGAACCCCATAAGCAGAGGCTCCCCGTGTTCAGAGCCTTCTTGGAGAGGGCTTCTCAACAGCAGACAACTCTCTGATTAGCTAAATTACAAGACTTTCCGCCCCTCGCTGAGTGTCTTCGAAAGGGAACCGAGAGCTCCCCATCGCACCACTCAGCCTGGTCCCGCCCGCTCACCGCTGCAGACTAATCGGACGCCTCTCCTCACCCACCGCTCCAATACGGTCCACATCTCCTCCGGGCGGGGGGCGGGGCGTGGGGTGGGGGTGTGAGTGTGGACTGAGTGTGAATATGTGGCATGTGGCAATGCCAAGCGCAGGGGAATCGGACGGCCTAGCTCGCCAAATAGGGCCGATTCGCGGTTTTCTCTACTTTGATAGTCCTTTCAGGAAGGGTAAAGTTAGCTGTCTAAGCTTGGCGCCATTTTTCCCCCGTCAGTTCTCTGCCATTCAGTGGCAGATTTAATGATATCGTTATTATTACGAATATCTGAATCTCCCTTTTTGTCATGCTATTTTATTTTTCCTATTTTTTGTGTTTTGTTTTTGTTTTGTCTTTTTCCTCTTGTTCTGTGGTTTCCAGTTTCCTTTTTCCCCTTCTGGTAATAGAAGGAGGTAATTCTGGGTATAGAGAGGCGTGATTGGTATCTGTTAAAAATTGGAAACAACCCGAAGGTCCTACAGTAAGAGAATGAATGAACGAGCTGTGATACATCCATCCGCACAGTGGAATTTTACTCAGCAATAAAAAGAGACAAGAACTCAAATGACATGAATGAATCTCACATGTATTCCATTAAGAGAAAGAAGCCAGACTCAACAGGAGACACGCACACTGTATGATTCCGTCTATGCAGCATCCCGGAAAAGGTGCCTGCAGCGTCCAACCTGTGGCCCCTGGGCCGCATGAGGCTCAGGATGGCTGTGAATGTGGCTGCGAATGTGGTCCAACACAAAACCGTAAGTTCACTTAAAACATCATGAGGTTTTTCTGTGATTACATGTTGCAGTGGATTTATAGTGTGGTCCAAGGCAACTCTTCTTCTTCCAGTACGGCCCACAGATGCCCAGAAAGGTAGGACACCCCTGACTGGGACCATACAGAAGGAACAGAGCGGTGGTTCCCAAGCGCTGGGGCTGGAAAGGAAGCCAACTAGAAAGGGGGACCGGAAAAAGGAGGGCAGGGTGTGGTGGTAGCCGCACAACTGAATGTGTTTGTCAAAATTCACAGATCTCTGCATTAAAAAAGGTAAAATTTTGCTGTGTGTAAATTAACTTGATTTTTAAAAATTAAAAAGAAACATAAAGTAAAAGTAAGTTCATTGTACTCGTGATTGCTCTGCCACTTAAAAAAAATCTCTTGAACCTACAAGTCTCTCAATTAGCCATACCTTTAATTAAACATTAACCAACTGATGTGAGAGAAAATCAGTAAACTTTTAAATCCTGAGACTCTTTCTCAAAGACCTGGCAGCTTTACTGCATAAGACAATATTAATTGGTTATTTTTATATTATTTATCTGCTCTTCCAAAAATTACTGTTGCATGCTATTTTGTAGCTATATTTAAAATTTTAAAGTTGTGTATAGTCTTATGTCTAATTGGTTTACTACGAATCTTTTCACTGCATCGCTTCCTCCTTTTTGCATTATTTAGGCTGATCTTCAGGTGGAGTAAATCTCCCCTACGGTCTGAATGTTTGTGCCCCACCCTCAAATTCGCATTGAAATCCTAACCCCCAAAGGCCACGGCAATGATGGGTGGGGCTCTGGGGGGTGAGCAGGACCCGGAGAGGGGATCCCTCACTCAGCAGGCTCAGAGTCCTTATAAACGGGACCCTACAGGCCCCCTGCCCTCTTCCACTGTGTGAGGACACAGCCCCCCATCTGTGACCTGGAAGGGGCCCCTCGCTCGATGGTGCTGGAACCCTAATCTCAGATTTCTGGTCTCCAGGACTACATCAGTAAATTTCTGCTCGTTCTAAGCCACCCAATCTGGGGTATTTTGTTATCGCAGCTGGAACAGGACTAAGGCAATCTCCAACTAATTTGTTTAAGTTAAGCGTGCGTTTGGCACTCTCTCTTGGCTCTTATGTCTGTGAATTTTTGTTGCCTTCAAGTTCAGCAGCGTTTAGAATTCTTGGGTCAAAAATTGTTTGTTGAAAAGACTGGAGAAAACAAAGAGCCAACTAAATAGAAACACATGATGTTTCTATAAGAAAAGATACAATGTTAGATCTCAATAATGATTTCAATGCTCTAAATAAAACATGTACTAAACTGGATTATAATTAAAATTCCAATGGGTTTTTAAAGAGTTTGATACATAAATGATAATGAAGTTCATCTGGAAAAATGCGTAAAAAGAAAATCAAGAATACTTTGAACATAAAGAATTAACAAAGGGAGATTGTTCCAATACTTTTAAAAATTACCCTAAATCTTCAGTAATGAAATCAAGGAGATTGTTTGGAAGAGACAGGTTAGTCAGTTCAACAGAATTAAAAAAACTCAGAAACAGAACTGAACGTAGAGAAATAGTAAATGATAAACCTGGCCATCCAAGTAGGATAAAGTAGCAATAATGTAGTGAATAAATGTCAAAATAATTGCTGCACTAGGTAGAGAAAAAGTGAGTTTGATGTGTTCTAACACCGTATGTGAGAACGACTTCTGGATGGATTAGGGATTTAGGTAAAGCATAAACTCATAAAAGAAAAACAAGAAAGATATAGGGCAACATATTTATAACTCTGGGAAAAAAAGAAAAGGTTTTCTTAGCTTATGACCAGACCAGACAACAAGAAAGACTATAGCTTTGGTCAGATTAAAAAAAAAAAAAAAATTTAAAACTCCCATAGAACAAAGGCTAGAAACGACATAGAAAATGAATCACGATCGGGGAGAAAAATGACAATGCACTGATATGTGCATACAACAGATATAGGGCAAAGCATTTCACAAAATCCAATACACATTTGTGATTAAAAAACAAAAACAAACAAACAAAAAAACCTCTTGAGTAATCTAGGAATAGAGGGGAACTTCCTGTACTTGATAAAGAGTTTATTCAAAACACCCTACAGGTGGATAACATCATATATAATGGTAAGACACCAGAAGCTTCCCCACTAAGATGAGGAAGACATCATGGAAGACTCCTGTTACCACTGCTTTTCAGTGTCACACCGGAAGTCCTAGCTAAAGCAGTAAGACAGGAAAAGAAGATAAATGATATGTGAATTGGGAAGGAAGAAATAGAACTGTCTTTGTTTGCCCATGACATGATCACCTATGCAGAAAATCCAAAGAATATGTTTTTAAAAAGCTCCTGGAACTAATGTGCAGTTAGTTATACACCACTTTACGATGGGGATACATTCTGAGCACTGTGTCATTAGACGATTCCACTGTTGTATGAATATCATAGAGTGCACTTACGCAAATCTATTAATAGATGGGGTAGCCTATTGCATAATGTATGTGCTATACCTTTATATGACTGGCAGTGCAGTAGGTCTGTTTACACCAGCATGTGAGTAATGCATTGCACTGCAACATTAAGATGGCTAGGAGGCCACTAGGGAATAGGAATTTTTAGATCCATTTTAATCTCACGGGACCACCGTTGTATACGCAGTCTGTCATTGACTGAGAGGTTGCTATGCAGCACAGAACTGTAAAGCAAGGCTGTAGGATACAAGGTTAATGTACCTAAGTCATCTGCTTTCCCATGTACCCGGAATTAACAAGGGTAATTTGAAATTAAAAGCATAACACCATGTACATTACCAACCCCCAAAATGAAATCCTTAGGTATAAATAACTCTAACAGAGTATGTACAAGATCTACATAAGGAAAACTACACAGTTCTGATGAACAAAATGAAAGTGCTAAATAAATGGAGAGGTGTTCACGGTTAGGTAGAGTCAGGATTGTTAAGATGTCACTTCTTTCCAGCTGTATCTATCTAGAGTCAATGCAATCCAATACAAATCTCAGCAAGCGATTTTGCGAATATTGAGAAACTAACTCTAACATTTATGCAGAGAACTGAAAGACCCAGGACAGCTAACAGGATGATGAAGAAGAAGAACAGAGAGCACTACCCAACTTCAAGATTTATGTCTAAAGCTGCAATAGTCAAGACAATGGATCTTGGTAAAAGAATAAACAAATAGATCAATGAAACACAGAGCTCAGAGACAGACCCACACAAACAGAGTCTACCGATTTTGACAAAGGAGTAAAGGCAATATAATGGAGAGAACAGAGTCTTTTTAACAAATGGTGTTGGGACAACTGGACAACCACATGTAAAAAAAATGAATTAAGATACAGACCGCAGTTTTCACAAAATTCACTCAAAATGGATCTTAGACCTGAGTGTAAAATGAAAACTATAAAACTCCTACAAGAAAACACTGAAGAAAATACAGATGATCTTGGGTTTCATTGTGACTTTTAGATACACCAAAACAGTTTTTATTTTTTGGATGATGTAAATGGTATTTACTATTTCAAATTCCACTTGTTAATATGGGCTATATGTTTCTTTAAACTAACCTTTTTACACAACTTTTAGTATGCATATGTTCTCAGTTCTGTGGGGGCATTGGCACAGGAATGAAATTACTGGATCACATGGTATACATGTTAAAATTCAGTCAATACTGCTAAACATTTTTTCCATAGTATCAAATTACACTCCCAACCCAACAGTGGATGAGAGTTCCAGTTGCTTCACACCCGACAAAACAGTTGGTTTTAGAACAGAAAGGTTGAAAAAAATCAATGATCAAATCATCCACATTAGGAAGTTTATAAAACAAGACAAAACAGCAAACTAAAGCCAAAGAAAGAAGGAAGGTAATAGCAGAGGAGGAAAAACTAATAAAACAGGAAATAAACATTCAATAGAACTGACAAAGCCAAACTTGCTAGATATTATTAAAAATTTAATGTCAACAAATTTGAAAATTCAGGTGTAGTGCAAAAATGTTTTGAAAACTCTAACTTAATATGATACGAGAAGAGGCAGGAAATCTGAATAGCACTATTAAATAAACTGAATAATTATGAAAATCTTCTCCCCCCAAAATCTCCGCATAGATGGCGTCGCTAGTGAATTCTACATAACCTTTAAGGAAGAAGTGTTACCAATCTTAAAGAGTGAAAGAAAAGAGAAGGGCTTTACAGCCCTTTTTACGCATAAACTTCGGAAATGTACATGATTTCTGACACAGTAGTCCCACATGCAGAAATTTATTTTATGACATATTCAAATGCACGAAGATAAACATGTGGGAATGATCGCTGTGGTGCTGTTCTCTGCACTGGGTGACCTGGGTCCCCCCAAATTTTCATGTTAAGTCCTAACCCCCCAGAACCCCAGAATTTGACCTTACTTGAGAGATAAGATCTCTATGAAAGTATTAGATTAAAATGAGGACACGGGAGTGGATCCTAATCCCACTAAAATGACTGGCATCGTCACAAGAAGAGAAATTCGGACAATGGCACACGCAGCAGAAAGATGATGATGTACAGGAATGGGGAGAAGATAGCCATCTGGATGCCGGGGGGAGATTCCCGGCCCAGATCCCTCCTCCACAGCCTCAGGAGGGACCAACCTGCTGACACCTGGATCTCCAGCTTCTAGACTCCAGGCCCGGGAAGCTGCATTTCTGCTGTTTAAGCCCCGCAGCCTTTGGTACTTTATGACGGCAGCCCCAGCCAGCTAATACATTCATAACAGTGAAAGAGCAGGAGACAGTGCATGACGTCTGCCAGAAAAGGATGGTAAACTGCAGTACATCCATGCTGCGAGTGCAACAGAGCCTACCTGAAAAATGAAGTGTGTGCATGGGTATTGCATAGGAGTTACTGACCAGGTGTCCATAATTTCTCCTAAGTGGGGAAAAAGGTGCGTATGCCGTGACATCTATGCATATTATGTTCCTTTTTTTGTTTAACTAATTAAGTGCGTGTTCGGAAGAAAAACTCTGGAAGTTTATAAAATAAATTGTTAATGTGTTCAGGATTAGAGAGAGTTTTATTTTCTGCTCTCTCTAATTTCATGTTTGGTTGAAGCAGATGAGTATATACTGTCTCCTTAATCGTAAAAGCCAATCTGAGCACACAAACACCTGTGCACACCATATTATACGTAACAGGTGTGAAGACGATCAGAACCTCAGTCGGGTTTTTTAGAATGAACTGAACAAAATGGTCTAAAAGTTCATATGGATGGAAAACTATCTGAGAACTGACAAGGAAATTCTGCCAAGGGAAAATGGTAAGGGATTTTCTGTCAACATGCTAAACTGTCTATAAAGTTTCTCTAAACTCAAAATAATGCAGCACTGATACAAAAACAGGAAAATAAATCAGTGGTATCCAATAGTCTGGAGAAACATCCAAATACATGTGACAGTGACATTTGAACTTAGTGGGGAAAATGACTGAAAAAACAGTGCCCGCGTAACTGGCTACTCATCTGAAAGAAAACAAAACTAGGCTCTCTGGCTTAGCGCAGATGCTAAATAAGTAAATACATATACATATACATACATACATACATACATACATACATACATAGTCGGTGTGCCAGTCTTGATATTTTCTTTCCTTTTTTTCTGACGGCGGCCTTTCTAATGGGCGTTAGGTCGTATCTCATCGTGATTTCGAATTGCATTTCTCTAATGATTAATGATGCTGGGCCTCTTCTTACACAGACGCTTGTTGGCCATTCGTGTATCTTCTTTGGAAGAGTAAACGGCTAGTCAAGTCTCTGCCCACTTTTAATCGGGTTATGGGGGTGGGGCGGGGGTTGTTGCTAAGTTACAGGACAGACCACTTCCTTCACATCAGTCCCCAGAGAGGGGGCCAGAGCAGTCCAGGACGGGGGCGGAGTTAGTGAAGTACTTTTTTTCTTTATACATCTCTAGTATTTGATTTGTTATAAAACACACAGACGGGCTTTCTGATTCCTCTGAGATCTACTGAATTAGGGGGCGAAAGGTGAAGTTGTGCCTCCCATGGCAGAGAGGAGCCTTGAGTCCGCCCTGCAAGCCCTTCCCCACCCTCCCTCCGTGGCGCTCCGTCTTCATCACCTGTTCTCGTGTCATTTTTCACACTTCCTTGTGTGGGGACATTAAAAGTCCTTCGCTTACTCACTTTGTAAATTATGAGACATCTGAGCACGGGTACTTGGTTTGGAGGGTTAAGACCCAGGACGCACATTCCAAATCTCAGCCCAGCGCAAACCACGGAGCCCTAGCCAGGGTGGACTGAGGGCGCCCCTCGGTTCTGGGGCTTCTAACGCGAACCCTCAGCTGACCAGGGCAAGGGCCCGGAGCAGGAACCCGAGGGAGCAGCACCCCAACGGGGTCAGGAGGAGTCAGCAAACGCGGTTACACAGTGTACCGCTGGCTGCGCACGCGGTGGTCCGTGGCATCAAGTGTGTTTGGCAAATTTCCTCAACCCCTTCCAGCAGATGGGAAGTCTGGTTATTGTAAAGGGAGTACTGATGGCCCTCGGCCTTTACAACGGCCTTCGTTAGCCGGCTGGGCGCATCCCAGGGTTCAGCCGGAGCCTCAGTTGGAAGGTAGGAACAGATGAACTAAAAGAGATCAGATAGAAAAGAACGATTTCTAATGAATTCTACTCATGTGGTAATGCGGCAATAATTATGATTCCTGGTCTCCATCCTATCTGATTAGAGGGAAAAGAAAAAACGAGTTTACAGAGATCCTCTTACTTATTCTCATGGCACTTCTGTGAAACAGCGAGAGACAGGGCATATCACTCTTTTATTTATATCTGAGGAAATAAAGGGCTGTCTGAGTCAGGCGGGGATTTAGGCCACCTGTCTCCTAAGAGTTATCGTGTCTGCTCGTCCAGCAGTGAACGTGAGATGACCAACTGAATCATATTCCCCTTTATGG
>PVJD01018592.1:0-13968 GCA_004026545.1 Mormoops blainvillei | reverse complement strand
GTGGAAGGGGAAACACAGGAAAGGACAACAGTGCAGAGAAACAGGGAAGAGACAAACGCCATACACAGAAATGTAAGTAGCAGGAGAACAAGGGGAACCGGATGTGGAAGAATGGTGAGCTGATGGGATGTGGATGATACTGGCTTTTGCTGAATTGTTCCTGTTAAACAGAGTTGAATTGGAATGACAGAACTGTCGTATATAAGGTTTGTTCATTTTATAATTATTTGCATTACCAGATAGCTTCCTTTTGCAACCCTAATTCACTCAGAGGGAGAGACTTGCCTGTCAGTAGTGGGATCCCTCCCCTCATGGCCCCAGGGGGTCTTCCTGCATCCAGAGTTGACCCACCCCTTCCCTGCTAGAATACCTCCATGACACTGACTCCTCGTGTCACCCCTGCCCCCAACAAAATCTAGGGTCAGCCACAGTTGGGAGACTGGCCACCCTCCTAAGCATTTCCTGGCCCCTCTGCCCAGCACCTGCTGGCTTACCCGCTCCCTAGGGTAGAGCGTCCTCATTTTTTCTCACCAGTACAGGCAGCGACCAGCAGCAGCGGTGGCAGCAGATGGGCCTGAGGGGCTGTCACGACTGTGGCCCTCTGTCCCTTAGTCTTCTCATCTGTAATGTGGACAGTTATTACGCCTACCTCCTGTGGTTGTCACAAAAATTACGTAAGTGAATATACGGAAGGAACTCGGAACAGTGACTGGCATATAGGAAGGTTGCATTTTATTTTATAATTGGACAGCTATTTCTCATGATTATCAACTTGTATATTTCTTCCTGTAGGTGGTATGATTCTCATCTGTCCTATTTATTGGATAATCTACTCCTTAGTGCTCATTAAACACAATAGTTTAATTTAAATAAATCAAAAATTTTAATGAATGAACAGATAGATAGTAAAACAATAAAAACAGCCCTGGCTGGTGTGGCTCAGTGGACTGAGAGCTGGCCTGTGAACCAGAAGATTGCCGACTGGATTCCCAGTTAGGGTATATGTCTGGGTTGTGGGCCCAGTTGGGGACCTGTGAGAGGCAACAGATTGATGTATCTCTCACACATCAATGTTTATCTCCCTCTCTTTCTCCCTCCCTTCCGCTCTCTAAAAATAAATAAATAAAATCTTTTTATTTTAAAGAATTGTTAAAACAAAAACATAAAAACAAATTTTACCGTGAAAATTCATGGCTGCCATAACATACTGAATCTGTAGCGTTCCAGGAATTTGTTTTTTATGTTTTTCATAATAGCTATATTGGATGCTGTCAAATTTTGGGACTTACCTATATAGTTTAGTCATATCCTTCCCTTTAAAGTTAATAAAACTATTACTTTTCTAGATTTTTAGATGATGGGTTATAAAAAGTATTTTTAATGCATAAATTCAAGTTCAGAATTCTAACAATATAGTCAGACTCACAGGAGCAAAGATTTGAATGGTGTTGCCAGTGGCTGGAGGGATGGGAAATGGGAAGATGTTGTTTCGAATTATAGAAGATAAATATGTTCTAGGGATCCGCGGCGTAACAGTGTGCTTATAGTTAACACTACTGTATTGTGCGCCTACAATTTCATTGAAAGGATAATTCTTTTTTTTTCTTTTTTAAAGATTTTATTTATTTTCAGAGAGAGGGGAAGGGAGGGAGAAAGGGAGAGAAACATCAATGTGTGGTTGCCTCTCTGGTGCGCCCTAATGGGGACCTGGCGCACAATGCAGGCATGTGCCCTGCCTGGGAATCGAACTGGCGACCCTTTGGTTCACAGACCAGCACACAATCTACTGAGCCACACCAGCCAGGGCTGAAAGGGTAGATTTTGTGTTACATATTCTTACCACAATGAAATAGTAACAAGAACAACAATTAAACACTTTTGGGGGTCATTTGGAAAGCATGAACATTAACGAAGTTATTAGGTGATAATTATGAAAAAAAGTTTTGTGTAATAGTCTAGGAGTTTTATGTGACTTTTAATTCTAGGATTAGTTGAGATGTGAAATTTTAAAGCATACCAATTATATATGGTAAATGAACAATCTCAAATCTTGATTAGTTTCTAGAAAATGTATTCAAGTGCTTTGCTGTGCCCGTGCCCTGCCGAAAGGAGGGATTTGAAGTGGATGAGAGTGGGAGAAGGTAGACAAATTTGAATGATGTTTTAAGGGTATTTAGAAATGCATTTTATTTAAAGTTGTAAATGTTAAAGTCACATTTTAAAGCATTTAATAAAACTAACACATTCATGTGTTACATATAAAATATCTTTACCATAATTTAATTTAATTCACTGTTGGTTCCATTTTGATTAAAATATAAAATCTGGCCTTTATTTTCATAGGTAAACATACTTGTAAATTGTCCTTCAATAAAACCCTTTGTTGTAATGCTTCACACTTTGCATGCTTTTTAAAGCTGAATGCCCTCCCTCAGTATTTCCTTTAGATCATGGGAGGAGTTTTAAGAAAGGATACACCCTTGCCCACTCCAGCAGAGTTGGACAGCAAATCTGATCGGATTTGAGGAATGTTTGGTTCTTACCTTCTTTTTTTTCTCTTAAGGGTTTTTTTGTTTTTTGTTTTTTGTTTTTAGCCCTGGCTGGTGTGGCTTAGTGTATTGAGTGCGTGAGAGGCAACCACACAGTGATGTTTCTCTCCCTCTCTTTCTCCTTCCCTTTCTCCCTCCCCTCCCTGCTCTGTCTAAAAATAAATACATAAAACCTTTTTTTAAAAGAGGACTTTTAAAAACCTGTTTATTTATTTATTTTTGGAGAAGTGGGGAAGGGAGGGAGAAAGAGTGGGACATGTGAGAGAAACATTGGTCAGCTGTCTCTTAACACACACCCCAACCAGGGACCAGGCCAGCAACCCAGGCATGTGCCCTGACCAGGAATCAAACCTGCGCCCTTTCACTTTGCAGGACGGTGCTCAACCAACTGAGCCACACTGGCCAGAACTTATGATTTTGTTTATTCATTTTTAAGGGGTGGGGGAGGGATAAAGGGAGAGAAACATGGATGTGAGAGACAAACATTGGTTGCCTCTCGTACACACCCCAACCAGGAACTGAACATGTAACCCAGGCACGTTTCCTGACCTGCAGTTGAACTGGTAACCTATTACTTTGCGTGATGACACCCATCTGAGTCATACCGGTCAGATCTAGTTCTTACTTTTTGCCATAAGATTAAAGTCCTTTGATTTGTGATTTGCATTAGTTTTGTGCATTAAAATTTAAAGTATACTCACCAGAGTTTTGTATGTGTGATCATTTATTTGGTATTTTTCAGCTATGTCCTCTGAAGACAATCAGGCCTTGTTGCAAAAGCTAGGAATAGAAGATTTGTTCCATAAAATAGCACTGGTAAGATATACAGTGTGTGGCTTTGTGAAAATACACTTAATGAAAGACTGGGAATTCAAGGAAGAGTGTGATGAGAAGAAAGGATGTTGTTATCGACAGAACTAACCTGGGACAGTTATTCATAATAAAATCCTTGTTACCTAAGGAAGTCAAAAATATTACATATCTTTGGAAAACTCCCACTTTAAAGCAATTCTGTTTGCAGAACAATGTGTTTCTGAATCTAAAGACTGAAATAATTTTCCAAGGGTGTATATTTTGGGAAAGGAAATGTGGAAAATTTGGGAACTCACCTACTCTGTGGTGTGAATAATCATTTGAATTCTTTAAAATGAAAAGTGGGATTAAACTTTCAGTCATTCATTTCTACAATTAGAGATTCATAACACACATAGAAAATCTAAATGTCATCAATTTGGCAATCCCTTTAATAAGAACTCTTTATTCTTCCCCATAGAAATATTTTTTTTTGTTTCTATGTGTATAATTTTCATAAACGTGGGAGCATTTTTTTTTAATACAACCATCGTGGTTTAATAGGTATCACAGAAATAGTTATTTGGGAACAAATTTACGTATTTAATGAAACAGCTGTCACTAAAAGCCTTCTAATTTTGAATGATTACCAGAGTGCATGCAATGGAGACAGAAGTTATCAATGCAATGAACATTGGAAAAACTTTAACCAAGAGTCAGATGCTCATAAACATCAGAGAATACAGCTTCCAGACAACCATTATAAAGTCTTTGACCAAAAGTCAAATCACAATTTACATCAAGTTATTTATATTGTGGAGGAGACAAACAAACAAAGTAAATGTGACAAATCTTTTAAGCAATCATCAGATCATACTGAACAAGAGGATGTTCATGCTGGAGAGGAAGCTTACAGATGCAATCCATGTGGTAGAGTATGCAATCAAATATTCGATCTAAATAGAAACAAGAAAATCCATACTGGAGAAAAACCTTACAAATGTAAAGAATGTGGTAAAACATTTAATTGGCCTTCAGGCCTAACTCTACATCAGATAATTCATACTGGAGAGAAGCCTTACAAATGCAAAGTATGTGGCAAAGCCTTTAAGTGCCATACATCTCTTATTCTACATGAGAAAATTCATACTGGAGAGAAACCTTACAAATGTAGAGAATGTGGGAAAGCCTTTTACCAGTACTCAAAACTTAGGCAACATCAGAGAGTACATACTGGAGAAAATCCTTACAAATGTAGAACATGTGGCAAGGTCTTTAAACGCCATTCATGTCTTACTGTACATGAGAGAATTCATACTGGAGAAAAACCTTACAAATGTATAGAATGTGGCAGAGCCTTTATCCAGCGCTCAAAACTTACTCAACATCAGAGAATTCATACTGGAGAGAAGCCTTACAACTGCAGAGAATGTGGTAAATCATTTACTCGAGCTTCAAGTCTTACTCGACATCAGAAAATTCATACTGGAGAGAAACCTTACAAGTGTAGAGAATGTGGCAAAGCCTTTAGCGAGCACTCAAAACTTACCCACCATCAGAGAACTCATAGTGCACAGAAGCCGTACAAATGTAGACAATGTGACAAATCCTTTAAACAGCATTCGTATCTTACTCAACATCTGAAAATTCATAATGGTGAGAAACCTTACAAATGTAAAGAATGTGGTAAAGCCTATTCTCTGTATTCAAGACTTACTGAACATCTGAAAATCCATACTTGTGAGAAACCTTACAGATGTAAGGTATGTGGTAAAGCCTATAATCGATGTTCAAGGCTTACTGAACATCAGAAGAGTCATACTGGAACAAAACCTGTCAAGTGCAGAGAATGTGGCAAAGCTTTTATCTACAACTCAGAGCTTACTAAGCATCAAAGAGTTCATACAGGAGAGAAACCTTACACATGTAGAGAATGTGGCAAAACCTTTAGCCAGTCATCAAACCTTACTGAACATCAGAAAATTCATAGTGAAAAGCAAACCTTATGGTTTGCTTGTATCCATAACTAAAGCTGAAGTGAAGTCCTCTACAATTACCGTGCTAGTGCCTATTTCTATCTGCACTTCTGTCAATGTTTACATCATGTGTTTCAGTGCTCTTATGTTATATGCATATAATTTCCTGGTGAATGGAGCTGTTTATCATTGTTCAGTAATGTTCTTTGTCTTTCGTGAGAGTTTTTGTTTTATAGTCTGTGTTGTCTCAGCATATAGCCACGCAGCTCTTTTTAGGATATGATTTCCTCCTTTAAATTTTAGCCAGTCTCTGTCTTCGATTTGTGAATTATTATAGTTCCGGCTCTTTGACTTTCTTTCTCAATCTATTTTTTCCTCCCTTTCCCTGTCTGCTGGTGTCTGCTTAGTCAGGAGCTCTGGTCAGTCCCCTTTCCCCACTGTAATGTCAGAGGAAATGCACCCAGTCTTTTCCGCTAACTGAAGGGTTTGGTGAAATGTTTTTTCATGGCTGTTTTTTTACCCAATTTCATTGGTGTCATTAAAAAAAAATGTTTTAAATCAATCCCATGGCATTTATTGCCATCTGGTAATAACAAAAGGGTAATCAAAGCAATATGAATAAGTGATTAAGAACTGTATTCCCAACAAAGAACACCTAAAAAACACAAACCGTATTGCTTCTCCAAAATTTCTCACTTCATAGTCATTTCTAGTTGGAGGCACTTTGGAGGAGAGTAATATTATCTCCTTTTAGCGTGATCTGACGTAGTTGTTTTCTTGACTTTGTTTTAGAATGAATCTCTTTTGCATTGTCTAGTACGAGGTTCATGTACTCATCAAAACCAATGATACTAGCTCTCTATCCACATAGTCACTTGCTTAGAAAGCCACACCTGAGTCTGAAATCTGTTTTGCAAGTATCTGAAGATGAGGTTGATAGGCTGTACCATTACCTTCTGCACTTTTGGCCCTGGTCACAGTATGCCGTGGTGGAACTGACAAAGACCACACTAAGCTGCGCATTACCTCAAAAAGCTACTTCTCACTGTCGTTTTAATTACCATATTTTATTATGTGTAATGTGCTTCTGTGTATAATGCACACCTACGTTTTTGACCCAAACTTTTCAGGGAAAATAATTGTTTTAGTTTTTTAATTCAATTATTTATTTATTTATTTATTTATTTATTTATTTATTTATATTTAGATACTTGTTTTTTGTATTATTAAGAAATTTTAGCATTAGTTTTTAATATATTATGATACATGAAATTTTGTTTAACAAATAATTACAAAACAAGGACAGATATAAGGTACAAAAAATTTTATGTGCTAGTAACAAATTTCTGATATTTATGCATCATAGAAGGCTGAGAGCTCTTTGTCACTGTCAATATCAGAAGTCTTCTTCAATTTCTACCTTATCAGTGTCTTCTGAAGAGTCACTTTCCTCATCCCAGTAAATTTCATCGTCCTCAGTTCTATCCATAGCATTGCTGATGCCTCATTTTTTAAACAATTTCACAACCACTTCCCTCTTTACACTGTTCCACTATCTTAGGATCCAATCACAAACTTGGGTGATGGATGCTTTCTTGATTCTGCCTGTAGAATCTTACCAGCTGACTACATCTACGAACACACTCTTTCCTCATAAGGGCCTTAAAGGGCTTGTTTACTGACATATCAAGAGGTTGCAGTTGTCTGATTAGCCCACCAGGTATCACAGCAAGCTGGGTTTTGAAGTCCACTGTGATTGCTTTTGCACTTTGTATGGGCTATGAAGTGATCGAAAACAAACAGAGTTGTTTGTTTGTTTGTTTGTTTGTTTTAAGTAATCCTCCAGGCCTTCATGACCAGACTTTGTTAAACCAGATTTTCATGCCTTCTTCATTCAACCATCCTTTTTCATGCATGTGGGCAATAACTCCACTTGGAATCTTTTCTTTTGGAAGCATTTTCTTTTAAAGATGATCATAGGTGGTAGCTTTGTCCCATGTGCACAACAGGCTAGAACAATAGTGAAATGTGTTTTCTCATGACCACTAGTCTTAACAGCGATGGTCTTTGCTCCTTTGATGTCCATAGTTCTGTGGGATGGCACATCGAATGAAATTGGGACCTCATCCATATTGGCAATTTGGGACAGCTCAAAGTTGTAAGTCTTTTGAAGATTGATAACATAAGAATGAAATTCCAAAACTTGATTTTCATAAGCTGCTGGGAGTTTTTGGACAAGTTTCATTCGTGTCCTCATGCTCAAGACTTCTTTCTTCATAAAGTTAAAGCCCCATTTAGAGTTCCCTGAGAAATCATCAATTTTTTTTCTTGTACAGCCCTTTTACCTTCTTGTATCATCTTGGTCAAAACAGAGATCCTGCTTTAACACTGCTCCAGGATCCAGGTCTTCACTTCCTCCACCTCTGGCCACTTTGGAGGTCCCCTTCAGATTGCCTTCTTCGTCGGCATCTGAAGAAATTTTTCTTGCTGTTGCCTCCACAATCTGATAACACTCTCTGTGGGAGGAGGTCCAAAGTGCCTCTAGGCAACTCTGTTGCTGTGCTTTTTAGCTTATTTAATAACTTTTAGCTTAAAGCTTGCAGTGTACGAAAAACGTTTTGACATTTTCCAAGGGATTTTCCAATAATTTATCTCACCTGAAGTATACGAAGAGAAATATCTTTCTGTTCACCCTATGGTAATAAAGTTGGCATCACGTATCTTATCAAATGGATAACAATCAGCATCATCTATCTTATCCTCTGGATAACAATATGCCCCTTTGTTTCATTTTGTTGAATCTTTGGCCGAAACTGCTTTTATTGCAAGTTCATCATAAGTTCAACAGAATCAGTTATCATATTCCAAGGTGTTATTTTGCTTATGGATATCATTATTGCTTTCTAGAGTTGCACCTTTAACACAAGCATAAATAAAATAATTTAAAACATTTATATAGATACAGAATTAGTACTACCCACGTATAATGTGCATCCTTATTTTTCCCTCAAAGAATTAGACAAAAAATGTGCGTTATATATAACAAAATACGGATATCCGAGATTTTTTTATGTCTCTACTAGTGTGATAATTTAGGAGCAGAATAAACAAAAAGTAGAATATGGAGGCATAGGTAGATACACTTTGCTTCCTCATACAACCAAAAGAAGGACAACAGATTTAAAATGAAAAACCAGAACTGCCAGAAAATCAAACTTTGTTGGGAGCCTGACAGCCAAGGAATTCAAGAAGAAACATTCATCTAGACTGGTAGGAGGGGCAGAGACAGGCTCTGGGGCCAAGAGGACACATGGTAAGACAGCAGACAGGGCAGATGAGATGGCAGCTAGTGGGCTGGGCAGTCTCACATTCATGTGTGGATAAGCCGGGAGGAACAACTGGAGAGCAAGACAGACCGTGCAACCCAGGGTTCCAGCACAGGAAACTAAAGCCCCAAAACCTCTGGTGATAAAAACGTGTGGGGGGTTGCGATGGCAGGAGAAACACACAGCGTCACAGGAGAATTCATGGGAGAGACCCACAGGGTCCTGGAATGTACACAAACCCACTCACCCGGAAATCAGCACCAGAAGGACCCAGTTTCCTTGTGTGTAGTGGGGGAAGTGACTGGAAGCTGGTGAGAGCTGAGCAAGCAGCATTGTTCCCTCTCTGACTGCCCCGCCCCCCCATACAGCATCACAATGCAGCAAAGTGAGTTGCCCCACCCTGACAAATACCTAAGGCTCCACCACTTACAACATAACAGGTGCACCAAGACAAAGAAATATGGCCCAAATGAAAGAACAGATCAAAACCTCAGAACTAAGTAATGAAGAGATGGCCAACCTATCACACGCACAGTTCAAAATACTGGTAATCAGGATACTCACAGAAATGATTGAGTATGGTCACAAAAAGGAGGAAGAAGTGAAGGCTATGCAAAGTAAAATAAAAAATATATATATACCGGGAACCACAGGGAAGGAAACTGAGACTCACATCAACAATTTGGAACAGAAGGAAGAAATAAACATTCAAGCAGAACAGAATGAAGAAACACGAATTCAACAAAATGAGAGGCTTAGGAACCTCTGGGACAACTTTAAATGTCCCAACATCTGAATCACAAGGGTGCCAGAAGAGGAAGACCAAGAAATTGAAAACTTATTTGAAAAAATAACGAAGGAGAACTTACCAAATTTGGTGAAGGAAATAGGCATGCAAGTATTGGAAGCTCAGAGAATCCCAAAGAAGTTGGACTCAAGGAGGAACAACACACCAAGGTACATCATAATTACATTACCCAAGATTAAAGATGAGAGAATCTTAAAAGCAAGAGAAAAAGAGAGAGTTACCTACAAAGTACTTCCCATAAGAGTATCAGCTGATTTCTCAAAATAACCTTACAGTCAAGAAGAGTCTCGAAAGAAGTATTCAAAGTCATGAAAGGAAAGGACCTACATCCAAGATTACTTTATCCAGCAAAGCTATCATTAGAATGGAAGGGCAGATAAAGTGCTTCCCAGATAGGGTAAAGTTAAAGGAGTTCATTATCACCCAGTCCTTATTATATGAAATGTTTCAGGGACTTATGTAAGAAAAAAAGATATTTTACTATGAACAGTAAAATGGCCACAAACTCACAACTATCAACAACTGAACCTAAAAAACAAAAACAAAAACAAACTAAGCAAACAACTAGAACAGAAACAGAATCACAGAAATGGAGATCACATGGAGGGTTATCAGTTGGGAGGAGGAGCGGGGAGAATGGGGGAAAATGTACAGGGAATAAGAAGCATAGTTGGTAGGTATGAAATAGACAGGCAGACATTAAAAATAGTATAGGAAATGGAAAAGCCAAAGAATTTGTATGTGCAACCCGTGGACATGAACTAAGGGGGGCGGGGATTGCTGGTGGAACAGGGAGTGCAGAGCAGAGGAAGATAAAGGGGAGAAAAAAAATGGGACAACTGTATATTTTATAATCAATAAAATATACTTTAAAAAGGGTAGAATAAACTGGCTTTTGTTAATGCTTACATATCTAAATGTAAAGGGATAAAACTGAATTTATACTTTTTAATAAGTATTTTATAGAGATTGGAACTAAAGTATTTTATGGTTTTCTCAGGTTGTACAACTTTTTTACAATCCTACTCTGTAAACTTGAAAAATCAAGCTAAGTACAATTGATACATTTTTGCTTTACAAAGATACCAAAACTTGCACTTTAGTTATGGTCTCCACGTTCTGCGCTATGACATTTTTGATACTATAATAAAAATATCCTAGCATTGTAATTTCAAATCTGACTTCTAAAACCTGTTCACTATTCATGAATATGCACCCTAAGATTATATTTCTTTCTTCTTCTTCATACTTAAATGCAAATCATGGCATGTTCCTTCATGTGCATGAAATGAACGCAGAAACATTTGGAAAAATAAGAAAATCAAAGAGAAATTCATAAATAAGGAAACATGAAAAAATTTTAAAAGATTTTATTTACTTATTTTTAGAGAGAGGGATAAGGAGGGTGAAAGAGAGGGAGAGAAACATCCATGTGTGAAGGAAACTTTGAATGGTTGCCTCTCACACAACTGCAGTTGGGGACCTGGCCTGCAACCGAGGCATTTGCCCTGGTTGGGAACTGAACCTGCAACCCTTCGTTTCACAGACTGGCCCTCAACCCACTGAGCCACACCAGACAGGGCTGATGGGTGGTATATAAATTTTTTTCTGCTGCAGGGGCAAATTATAAATGTGATATATTCTCTTTTTATTATCATTCAGCTCAGAATACATTCTAATTCCCACTTTATGTTATTCTTTGTCCCAGGGTTAGTGGGAAGCATGTTATTATTTTCCAAATATTTCAGGATTCCCCAAAGATGATTCTGTTATTGATTTGTATTTTAAATCCACGGTGGTCATAATAGTTTTTATGAATTGAAGTGTTTTAAAACTTATCAAGACTTGCTTCATGGCACATATGCATATTCTTGGTATAGTATTACAAGGATCTTTTTAAAAAGCTTTTCTTTATTTTTAGAGAGGGGAAGGTGGGGAGAAACATCAAAGTGCGGTTACCTCTTGTGCGCCCCCTACTGGGGACCTGGCCTGCAACCCTAGACTGGGAATGGAACCGGAGACCCTTTTTAGTTCCAGCCAGCACTCAATCCACTGAGCCACACCAGCCAGGGCGTTTTATAAGCATTTGTAAAGATTGTGTATAATTCTTGTGATTGGGAAGTGTTCTTATGAAGAAAAATCGTTTTCCTTTTGTGTAGGAAAAAATCCCTGCTGTGGTATCTTTCCTCCTGTCCTCTTTACTCTCACTCGACTACCACACTGTCACTGAACACTACATTTCTGCCACTTCTGGTCACCGAATGTGTGGGCTTTTCCCCCTTCCAGTTTTCTGGGACAGCAGCTGGACACATCACAGAATTTAAAGCAATTTTGACACTATGGCCCAGGAGATAGCATCAGATCGCACAGATAAAGAGCTGAGGCCCACAGGCCGCCCCTTCTGCCTACGGCACAGGTGCCACTCGAATCTGGCTGATAGTGTTGTTCCATCTGTGTTTAGAAACGAATAGGCTGTCTTTTTGTGATTCAGAGGTTAATTCACCAGGTTACCCTAGTGCCTGTGTTTTTCAGACTTTTGAAGTCTATTTAATTGATTTAATAATCTAATAATTTGCATGTTTTTAATTAAATCACTATTGTTATTCTACTGCAGTTGTCCCAGTGTTTCCCTCTTTGTGCATGTTTTATAGTGATATTTCAGGAGGACATATGTCAGAACTTTCCACTGATTGAGGAAATAGTCTTTATTCTTATGAATATGTTCATTTCATTCCCTTGTAAATTTTACAAGCAGCAAAACCTCCTATATACAAAATGATTTCTTGACTTTCACCGATAATTGTCCATTCCCCAGTGGGTTTGAGTTTGATGAAAAGTACTTCCAACCGTGTATTTATGAACATGGGTGCGCACGTTGAAATCTCTTCCATCCCAACGTGACAGTTTGCAATATTATCAAACAATGTATAATCTTTGTAATTACCTTCCAAATATCACCAAAATTATTTCCAGTGTTGTATTTATTTAAAAAAAAAACGCAAATATATTCAGGCCCTGGACAGGGTGGCTCGGATGGCTGGAGGGAGTTTGTCCTATAACCCAAAGGTGGCAGTTGCAGTTCTTGTCACATGCTTGGGTTGTGGATTAGGTCTACAGTGTGTAGAAGACAGCAATGGATCCATGTTTCTCTTTCACACCGGTATTTCTCTTTACAGCTGGAAAGAACTCTTCTTAGTATGACAAGCATTGCAATAAAAATGGTAAAGTTTTGATTTATCATTGATAAGCAGATATCACAGTTATACCCATTCGAGGAAAACTACAAATATAATGACTGGAAGGACTTCGGGCAGGAAGAATTTTCACTGAGCATCAGAAATTCATTCTGGTGGAAAAGTTAAAACATGAGGAGCTTTGCGATGTATTTAACTGACGGTCAAATATTAGTAAACATCAGGGTCATCGTAATATTAATTTTGGAGAGAAATCGTACAAATACTAGGAATAATGATGTGGGTAAGGCAAACGCAATGGACAAGGAAAGGCAGTGGACAATGAGAGCAAGGTGAAGGGGAGCGCTTCCTGCGCCCCGGCATCACCACCTGCCCTTCATTCCGCTGTCTCGTCACTGGCGTGACCACTTTTCACGCCCAGCCACTTGCCAGAACCCCTCGGCTGTAAATCCTATCCCGCTCGACTTCGGAGGCAAAGCGCTTGCGCAGTTTCTCGCAGCCCCAGGAGGCTCTGGAACAGCAAGGTCTTCCACGTCTTCCTGTTGGTGGCCTTCCTGGCGCAAACCTGATCGGCTCGGGCCACGTTCGCTTGCAAGTCCGAATCCCTGGGGTCACTGCAGACGTTGAAATCCCCGCTCCCGAGCCTCCGATAGCGGTGAGTCCGGCCTGCTAGTGAGAGGCCCCGAACGCGGACCTCTTGGGGGGCGGGGCGGGGGCTCCGTGTTAGTTTCCGCGGAAACGCGGGGGCCGTCCCGCCCGAGGTGCCTCCGCCTTCTGGCCCTTGGACGCCGCCTGCCCTGTGGCTTAGCAACTTAAAGCTCCTCTCTGGGCAGCCCTCGCACTCCGCTTTGTTCTACGTCTCGAGAGACAGACTCCGGAGTGGCAGTGAAACCTTTCTTCCCCCTCCTCCCCCTCGCCGCTCTCGGACCCCGAGGCCGGACTGCACCCCGGCCTGCACCCCGACCTGCGGATCTGCAGGACACTGCCGCCCGCGCGCCGCACTTTTAGTAAGTGACCTGAATCCCAGGAACGGCGCACTTCCCATGGGGTGGGACTTAGGTGGGGAAATCACGGTGTCCCCGGAGGCGGTGGCCCGCCCCACGCGGGAGGGGGCTTTGTGGGAGCGGCGCAGGGGCGGCCGGGAAGGCGGCGGAACGAGGCTGTGGGGGGATCCGGAGGCGGAAAGAGAGACGCGGCCGCGTGAGGGGCAGAAAAGGTCCGTGAGGGGCCGTAAGCGGCGGCGGCGCAGGGGACGCGGAGGGGACGGGCCCGCGACGCAGGAGCGGAAGGGCCGCTGGGGAAAGGAGCCGGGGGCGGAGGCGG
>PVJD01018591.1:0-13977 GCA_004026545.1 Mormoops blainvillei | reverse complement strand
ATGGAGGGCCAGATCATACAAGATGAAGAGGCATCCAAGACTGGATATGCCTGGGAGGTGAGAACCGTTTACATCTTACCCTGTTCTCTGGTTTCCCAAATTCCTTCTGGGTCTGGGAGTGGTCACCCATCACACAGGCAGGAAATGGGAGGGGATTATATGGTGAGCAATTTGTACGGAGTGAGTATTGCGTGAATATTGGGCTCCTGTTAAAGATCAATGGGTAAGTGGGACCCGCATGCTCACCCACAAATGACTGCCTCCTCCCTTTGGCAGCTCCTGCTCTCATGGGACAGACTAGGATGTGTACAGGATGAGCAAGCAAAATAGGTGGTCACTATTGGCAGTAGAATCCTCATGAGTGCAGATGGCACTTTGATGTCAGTAGGGTAAAAATTATTGTCCTGACTCTTATTTCTCCTCCAAAGAATAATGAAAAGAAGACCTTTAACTTTCCTGAAATACAGATTTGCAAAAGGAGAAAATGCTCTTAGTAATTGCAATCAAAGTACAAAATGTGTTGGAACTGGAAGAGGTAAGTTCTTTAGGTCTAGACTCCAAAGTGGACTCTCATCCCCAAGTGTCCCACATGACTTTCATTGTCATCACACCTAGCTCAGTGTTTTCCTTCAACCCTCTATTCCTCTTTATCTATCACGCAGTCCTATTTCTGGCCAAAGGGGTTTTAGAATAAAAGAGATCCAAAATAGCATATGTCCTCACACGATGAATCCACGTGCTAGATAATATTTCCACGTGGGTCCAGTGGAAAGCCAGATGGGCCATAGATCAACCTGGGCCACAGGACTGTGTTTTCAGTGACCTAATTAACATCATTTATGCACTGACCATGTGCCTATTGACTCAGATATTTTCCTGGCTTGAACAGGCCACACAACCCATGTCCTGATGTTGTACAAATTGCAGGCAAGCTTGAAATGATTGTTTTAAAGATAGTTAACTGTAGTTTTCTTAATTCTCAAGGAGCGTGCAGTGCCAAGATAATGAAAACTAAAGATAGCCTAAACCGGCGAGGTCAGCAAAGAATCCAGGTGTTAGATTATGTGTAAGTGAATTCGGAGGCCTGCAGGGGAATGGCTGGGGTCATTTTCCTCAGGGGCCCTTTTTAGCAGTGGAAAGACAGTTTGAGCCAACAATTTCTGTTCTGTTTTCCTGCTAAGAAAAAGAGACCTGCAGGTTTCTGTGGAAAGCATGGGAGACAAATGAAAGGTAGCGTAAGTAATGTGTGGGACGTTGGTTAAAAGCCTCTCTAGAGAAGATAGTATTGGTCTGTGGAATATTAGGGAACAATGAGAGCTAACCTGGAGGCAGAGTGTAGGTTCAGAAACATCTCCGTGGTACAAAACAAAACTCCAATTTGCATTCAAAGAAGCTGAAGGCCCCAGAGTTTTATGGTCAATTTGGGTGGAACTTAGGCCTGGAAAGGGCTTAGGAATATGATCCCAAATTGTTAGGAGGGATGAGCACCATAAGTAGTTCTTGGAGATAGGAAATCACATGCCATTTTGCAGAAGCTCAGGCACTGAACAGAAATCCTGCCTGGAATTGTGTGGATAGTAGGTAACAGCACACTCCAAAAACCTTAGTTTCAGTGAGGATTTGGACCTAGTAGCGTTGCACAGTAGAGACTCATTACTGTGGTTTTATTTCCTTTTATCTGCCACAAACCAATGTGAACTGTGCTCAGCATGACGAGAGGCAGAGCTCAGTGGCCTTTCAATACTATACACAGATTTTCTACAAAAACTACCAGGTCATGAGGTCAGGCTGTGATCTGCTGCTGTGGTATGGGTATCAGTACGTCCAGCAACTGGGTACCTGGGGTGTCGGTAATTGGAAGAGAGGGCTTAAGGCCAGAAGTGGGGCAACATCGTTCTTCAAAACAGGAAGAAAAAAGAACTATCTGTTGAAATTTTCATGCTGCAACTGCGGAGTAGAGGGAAATCCACTGTAGATTCAGGAAAGCTTCTGTTCAGATGCTTTGGAAATCCAGGATGAATTTCTTCTATTTTTCACCCCAAGGAACATTATGTATACTTTCACATTTGTCCCATTTTTTTAGAATACCTCACACACAGATTATTCTGGTATGGCTTTGAGGATTTTACATGCCACCCATAGAAATGTTACAGGTCCTGTGCAGCTTTCTCACCCAAAGCATTTGTCTGAACATTGCCTTGCTTAAAAAAATAAAATAGTCTTCCTATAATCTAAATGAAATGCATATGCTCATGTTCATTGATTCATTATTTTACTTAGTTGTCCATTGAATTCCTTATATCAGCCAAGCAGGGTTCGGGGTCCGGAAATACTGATGAACAACATGATAGCAAGCAGGGTTCTTGAGCAGATAACAGGTGAACGAGTAAATTCCGGTTATACTGCTTGAATGTGTGTCATATTTTGGAGTGATTATTGTTTTAGAGAAAACAAATTCAGGACAAGAACCTAGGGATCAGTGAGAGTAGAGGGTGCAGTGTGGCATATGATCAGGAAAGGGTTCTCTCAGAGCATAGCACATATGATAATACCTGTGAACAAAGGACTGAACCAGGGGATTAACTTGCTCAGGAAAGGATAAGTTGGACTTCAAGGTTGATGAGGGCTCCCCAGTTTTGAACTTTACACAGAGGGAAGGAATGATGGTTAGATAAATATCTAGCGGCTGGAATGTAGTGTTTGTGATTAAGCTCAGGCACTGGAACATTTTCTGAGTGAGGTGATACAATGGTGCAGTCTTCACCTGCAAAGTGATGAGTCCCGTTCCAAGGTTTTGCTTTGTTAATATTTGGAACATAAACACTGGTTAGCAGAGTCTCAGGGATGACTCCATCCCCAACCGATAAAAACTGCAGTTAAGTTGGAGCTTTGTAAGAGCTATGTGTGTAAGAATCATATTTCGAGAATTATTTCATAACAAAACTTCCTATTGCATTGTTAAAGGGCTAGGATGGAATGACATCTAATGCAGATAACTGGTGAGGATTTTGAAACATGACGTTTTCATTTGATCATTTTTGGGAACAGAGAATGTCAACTCCCTCTTTAGGCCTTTGCTTTCTTGCTATAAAATGACGTTGAAGGGGAACACACACATGAATGCACACACATATTTGGGACACATCACTGCAGTTGCACCCTGAAATGTTGTCAATCAGACTCTACTCGTCCTGGAAAGCCCCTACACTGGGAAATTTGTAGAAAATGCAATTAATGTGGGTCTTCTGCATATCTCAAGGGGATGTAGTGCATACAAATGAAGAGGACATAGACTGTGAAGGAATACTTTGTGTGATGCACAGCTTGCCTTTATAACACAAGAAGCATGAATCGCAGGGACATCCCTTTCAAGAGAAAAAACTCGAACCATTCTAGAAGCCTTTTCACCATCTTCCCTGATCGAATATCCCCCTTTCAGAAAAACCATAACCAGAAGCCCACTCATGTCCGTCATGCTCTCAGGCATTCTCTAGGTGGATATTGTTGTGCTTACTCTTGAAACATAGTCAGCCCTCTCAGATAGTCCTGGGGAGATCTGCGAGAAAACATCTCCACCCAGGGGAGCTCTGCTCAGAGGATCAGACAGTGGAGGCATCGCGCTCAAGAGACAGAATATGTTTGCAGGTAAAGAGGTTAAAACAAACAAACAAACAAACAAACAGTCCCATCATTCCCATACAATGATTAGGCAGTGGTGGTTCTCTAGAGCCTGCTTGGCAACACCCAATAAATGAGAAGAGATCTCAAGTGAAGTTGAGAGAACTCTGGAGGAAAACGAAGCACAGTTCAGAAAGTGCAGACAGGGGATTCAAGAGAATTGTTTGTGGGGGGAGGAACGTCAAGAATTGTAACTCTCACGAATGGATGGAGTGGGCAAGGTTTAAGTGATGGGTCACATTTCAAGAGACATCAGGGTGCACACTCAGAGGATGGGGCCCATGTGTGTATGGAGTGAGGGCAATGCTTCAGAAGGAGGTCAGGTTTCATAGTATACTGCAGGACATACACTGGAAACAAGCAGTATGTTTGTAGGGACAGTAGGTAAGGCTTTCCCCACAAGTTATGGCTCCTCAGACATGAGGAGACACAATCAAGGGAGAAAGCCTAATTATTCAAGCAGGTCTTCAAGTCATTAACATTCAACAGCATCAGAACTGACATAATAGAAATATAGTCTACACACTTCATTCTGCAACTCTGAGGGGAGTTCCCATGAAGATATATGGCTCCTAACTCCACAAGAGTGTCATCAGCGAGGAGGTAACTAGTTAAACATATCGTGCATCCTCATGGAAACTGATGTGATAGCAAATTGGTCATCAATCATTAGAGGAAGATCCTAGCCAACTTACTCCATTTTCAGACTTGTGTTCTGAAAGGTTCTGTTGAAGTGCTCTTTGGAAATGAATGACCCCATTCTCTGCATCACAAAATCAATAGAGTTCCAGGAGGGCCACAGAGAACCTGTATTGTCAGAGAGGTCTGGTCAACTGTTGCAAAGGTTCGAGTATGGAGTACATCTAGATACTTTACCACCCAGGCAAATGGAGTCGAGATGGACTCCCCAGGGAAAGGAATTCCTTAGAGTCCTGAGAAGAAGGCCTTTCTTTCCTTATTGAGTGGTATCCAATGCAACTCCCTCGCTTAATCATGGACCATGGATCTGAACTCAGTAGACTCACAACTGAAACGCAGGAAGGGAAATGTGCATATGTTTGGAAGTGAAGCTCGCTCAGCATTTGCTCCTGATCTCCCTAATTCCTTGCTTCCCCTTCACTGTCTCCATCACACGGTGCACAGCCTATGGAGAAAGGATGCTTCCTTACATGGTTTGAGGCTCAGTCATGTCCCTGCAACAGTGTGACCTAAAGGGAGTTTCTCAGCACTTCAATGACCATTTTCTATTTTGTATGAAGAGAAAGGAGAGAGCAGCCTTTGGGTTTAACAGTTCTAATTGGGTCAGATTCTGGCACAGGATGTCTGAGAACATTAGTCTCTTGCTTAAATATTTTATTGGCCAAACCTACCGATTCTTCCATGCTAGAGAAATCGAGATTTAGAGAAAAGGTGCTGCGCAATATACAGCCATGGTGCAGACATCGTTGCTTTCTACACACAGATTCCACTGCCATGAGTAGGAAGCCTGAGGTTTGAGACTTGCCTCTGCACTTCGCCTTTCCCTGCCACAGAGCCTGGGAGTCATTTGTCTTCCTTAATGTATAGGCAAACTGTACAAAGAACAATCTTTTCAAAAGACCTCTTCTAAAAGTTTGCTGACAACTCAGATTCAGGCATCATCTGCCCCATCATGTTGGGCACATCTGCATCGCGTGTTTGGCAGGATTCCCACAGCATCTTCTGCAGTGAACTTACCTGCTACCTGGGTTTCATGGGTGGAATTGCACTGTGACCACATCTACGAATGATTAATTATTGCATTATTCTACTCCTGCTTGTTGAGTGAAATCCTATGACGACTAGCAGGTACTATCAGCACAACAGATATCCAGACCCTTATTAATCATTGGTCACCCAATCAAGATAATGTCCTCAATGGCCCATGACCATATAATATGCATAGACCAATCGGGTGGAAATCAGGGAGACTCAAGGTAGGAACAGTGTAGACACCTAACTCTGTGTAAATGAGTGTGCCCACGGCAACCCGAGATCAGGATTTTCTGCAAAGAGAACTGATTTCAATACAGAGGATATGCAAACAGAATCAGCATATATTTCCATTCTATACTGTCCTACATGAGGAAGACCTAAACATGACACACATTGTCTTAGCTGTTGTGGTGTCGTTAAAGTAGGACAACAAACTCCACGATAGGGAATGATGACCTCTCTGTTTCTCTCCCGGTCTCAATCTTCTCATGGGTATCCATACAGAGAAGGCAGATTTCCATAATAAAAATCCACTGTTTGTATCTCTCTTTCCTGATTATCTAAAGAAAATTGTGTCCCTTAATTTTTTTTTCCTTCCATCTGCGGCCCCGGTGAGACAGCCCCCAAGATTTCAAAGGACTGTGGCCTTTTCATGGGCTAAGGAAGAATGGAAGGGTCCTGGTGTAATGCTAGCAGAGGGTCTGGGAATCAGGTAATATGGGCTGCCCAATCCAAACCTTCCATCAGGGCTGATACTCCAGCTATCCTAAATGGCTGTGCAATTCAAGAGTAATAGTAACTGAACCACACTCCTGTCAGCAGCTGGCACCCACAATCCTCAGTCTAAGAAGGAGGTTCAATGGAGTGAGCACACTGGACATGTTCAGAAGTCTGAGTATCCTTTTTCCTTACATGCATCTGTGCACAGGCTCCCATTCATCTGATGCCAGCAGGACCTGCAAAGCCACTCCATGTGCTCCAGTTGATTCCCCAACTCTTCAACTTTACATAGCAATTGAGGCAAAGTAGGGTATTTCTTGTCACAACCCACATATACTTCTGAAAAAGTGAGGCAGGCCCATTTCCAAAAATTGTAAATCCAAAAGGACAAAGGCAGGAGCCGATCTTGTTGAATGAGCCCCGTTTAGAGACATTTTGACCATATGATGGCAGTTCTTTGCATGCTCTCTTTGTCTGTCATCTACATATCAACTCAGACAAGGATGCATATCTGGGCTTCATAGTCATTGGTGACCTGGGCCTGACAGATGTGACTTCTAAGATGTTTTCTATAAGCAGGTAAACACTGTGGTTGCAGGTTATGACCTTACTAGAGGGGTATAAGAAATGCATGACATTAGGTGTCTTGGATGAATGGCTTCAAGGTTTGCTAGAACCAAGGCTGACTGTCTCATTTCCTAAATATGTCAGAGTGCCATTTGATGTTTCAAGTCATTCATGAAACACTTTTTATCCACCCTTCCTATTCCAGGACACCACAGGGTGGTTAAATGGGTTGAGCTGAGCACACTGGACATGGGCCTGGGCAGTACATTCTGTGAATGAGCTCTGGGCTGTGGACAACCTCTGAGACCAGTTGCAAATGAGATTCCATGCTTCAGGCAAGCAAAGGGATCTGAAAGTTGACATTAGGTACAGAGAAAATGTGACACTGGGCATTCTCACCCTCTGCTCTCCCTGCCTAACATGAGACACGGTGGCAGATATTGCTTATTTCACATTTCTGTCTTCTTCTGTATTGTACTTGCTATGTCTCCACAGCAAATCACTCTCTACAGGCAGCACCAAACATCTGATGAGGGCAGGAAAGGTGGAGCCTTCTCAGGGCCTTTAAGAGTCTGTACTCGGACATTCATTTTGACCCGCCAGGTTACACATCCCCCATCCAGCTCTTCCCTCTTGCTTGTGTGCTTAGTGGCTGCTCCTGACTTGGTGCCTGTGTCCTGGCAGGACTACTCTGACTTTGTTAATGAAAGAGGTGTAGTGGTCCATGGAACATAGGGAATTGTAGATAGATGACTCATTAGATAGCCGCATCACCATTCCTTGGCACACTGATTCTGTCAAGTTGATGAGGACAGTGTCCCACAGACAGCCACGTTGGAGGAAGCACTGTTTCTAAGTGAGAAATCCCGAGGTTTGGTGGATTTTCCTGCATATCTCACATCGTAGGCAGAGCATCACCAATATGGAAAGGGAAAACATTTATTTTCTGATTTCCCTGCTAAGTTGTATCACTATTCTGCATTTTAAGAGTTGAGGCAACAACTCCCTTCCCCATCGGCCCTACAGGTATCACCAGAATTGAAGGCAAGGCAATGAATCCAGTTGACCTCGAGGACATATACAACACAGTGGAAGCTCACCTAACCTGTACCTCAGAACAACTCATTTGACATCAAACTTTACATGGTCTCCATCCATAATCTCAGTGCTTGGGCTGACGGACACAGGGAGGAGGACATATCATAGTGTGGTGTACACAGTGTATGCTCTTCTAGGATGGTGGTCACAGACATAAGCCAGTCAGTGCAGAGCACTAGAAAATCAGGGCACACACTAGCCTATGAGAGTAGAAACCTACCATCTGGACAAACTGCAGCCAGTGAGAGCAGTCAGGTGTAATATCCCTTATGAACAAGTGTCTCACAAAATTTAGGATTATTAATTGTTTAATAACATCACTCTTACCCAACAAACTCTCAAAAGGGACCTATGGCCACATTATCCTAAGGCCACAAGGAGGTTAACAACACGAGGCATTGCCCAGGAATACGGTCATACAAAGACTGAACAGGTATTACATGCTGCTCATCTCAACCATGCAAATATAGCTCATTTGCACAGACAACTTTCAGTTGTCATAAAAAGAGTGGCACATGAGTTCTCCAAGAGCACTGTGGCATTCGGTGGACGGTCCTAAGGAACATGGAGCATTTGAAGAGAACTGTTTGGAATAGAAAGCACACAGATTGTTAGAACACTACTGCCATGTATTCATGAAGTTCACAGCCAAATCACATGACAGTAGTCATGCCCCCATTTGACCTAGATTGTCGTGGAGATATCAAGCTAGGTCCAGGTGACAATGTGTCAGAGATCTAACACTTTCTCAGGGCTCACTGAGCATATCACAGCTGGTCTTTCCACGCCCAAGCATTTAGAATTACCTTGCGGACTATGCCAGCACAAGAGATGTTCTCTAACGCCTTGACTACTACAAAATTTGCACTTTCCACCAGCACGTGGCCTAATGCACCCTCTTCTATTTAATCAAACACATGAACAAATGCAGTGTTCTCCATGGTTCACACACAGGCAGAATCACAGAGACTGCTAGATTGTCAAACACGGGAAGCAACACAGCGCATGTAATATTTGAAACACTGCACTAGTTCAGCACCTGTGTCAACCCCCAGGACTATTCACTTCACATGAAATGTTCTCAAATCTCAGAAATCTAACATCTGCAAAATTCTTCAACTACTGGACTATGACAGGACTTCAGAATGGAAAGCACCAAGAATACCCAGAGTCTTCATGGTTTCAAAATCTGGACAATACCAATGGTGCAATGTTTTCCTCACATCAAAACTGTAGCATATACTGTATTTTACAGCTGTTTGATTAGGCCACTGTTTATTGTTTCCCACATATCAAACCTGACTCGTGTTCAGTAGGGTTCTCAAACACTTGCATGTTGCAGCCTCTTCAGGGTTTGTGAGCAAATTTACAGTTGCTGTGACTGCAGTGTTTCAAATATCAACATTATTTGAAATGTGCATACTCTGAACCAATTTGACTATCCCAGCTTCAATAAAATTTCAAATGCCAGCGCTCTTTCTGCACTGTAATGTTCTCAACCTACGCTATTGCAACACTTGCAATATTCTCAGGTCTGGGTTATCCCAACATCTCCAACGTTTCTTCTTCTTCTCCTTATATTTTTCTTCCCACTTGATAATCACAGCATATTTAAGATCTCCAACTTGCAACTAGACTTGTTTCAGCAATGGCCTAAAACTTCTTTAGTATGCAGAATGTACAAAGGTGTTTTCCAATACCTGAGCTCTCCCAGGGTATTCAGTGTTCTCAAACACAGTGACTTCCCAGCGTCTACAGGGTTCTCAAACTCTTGGGAAATTCCCCGTCTCTGCAAACTCCCAATATCATGAACTTTCACACAGTATTCAGTGTTGTCAGCCACCTTGGCAATTCCAGCATATCAATGGTATACAAGCACATAAAATATTCCTAGCATTTTCAATGTCCTCCAACAACTGGAGTATGTAAGGCACAGCAGTATTCTCAATCACCTGGAGATCCTCTGCTTTTTTATTCTGAAACACCTGAATCCTCCCAGAGTCTATAGTGTGCTCAAACACCTGAAATATCCCAGCACCATTAGGGTCCTCAGAAGCTTTGACTATCCCAGCATCTTCAGTGTTGACTATCTCATGTAGTCTATGAAGCCCCTCCAATACTCCCAAACACCTAGACGATTCCAGGCGCTTTTCATTGTCCTAAGCAACCTGACTACCACCATGTCTTTGGTCTCCTGTGCAGCTGTATTACCTCTGAGATTTTTGTGGTGTGACAATGAGACTATCCCACAGTCTGCAAACTTCTCCAATTCCAGAGTGTCCCCAAGTTGCCAGTGCTATCAACCTATGAGCTATGCAGTACCTGCACTGTTCTCAACACCTGAGCTCATTGAAACACATGCCACCTTCTGGTCATCCAGGCATAACTTAGCACTTTGAAAGATCTCAAACACCCAGATTGTGGCAGCATCTGCTGCTACCCCCATGCAACATGAAATTTGTGGGTCATTTGAAGTTCACAAAGGCTCGGGCAACTTCAGCTCCACAGGCCCCAAAATACCTCGACTATTTCACCTTCATCAGTGTTTTCAAAGCCTGGATTATCTCAGGGTTCTTTTGTTCTCACGATTTGTAGTACTCTTTCTTTCCAATAATCCCAGACAAGAGGTGCATGGAGGCAACATCCAAGCACCTCTTGAGGCCCTACATACATGAATGATATCAGTGTCTGTATCCTTGGAAAATACCCGTACTCATTACCGCATCCTCTGTGTGATCCAACTGCTTTTTCATTCTGGGGTCTGAATTCATATCAGAATCCTAGCATAACCTGCTCCATCATGATCTCAAACCCCTGGACTACCTCAATGTTAACAATTTTCCTAAATATCTGGGTTATCTTCATGTCTTCAGTGTTCTCAAACAACTGCTATATACCAGGTTTTTCAGTGTTCCCAAAATCTTGGGCTATGCCAGCCACATCATTCTTCTCAAACACCTGCAATATGCCCAGTTCTGCGGTTTTCTCCAAAACAGGGCCTCCTCTGCATATGCAAAGTTCTAAGTGTTCTGGATTGTTACAGTACCTGCAGTGTTCTCACACACCTGTATTCTTCTAGTATCTATAAAGTTTTCAAATATCTGCAATGTGCCACAAGCTATACTGTTCTTTGGCAGTCAGAATACACCTGTCTTTGCAGGGAGATGAAACACTTGGAATGTCCCAGTATATGCACCACTCTCGAGCACAGGTGTATGACAGAGTCTTTTCGTCTCAAATACCTACTTTCTCAGCATAATCACTATTGTCAGGCGCTTAAGTTCGCCAGGGTTCTTGAATTCCTTAACTCTATCAATATCTGTATAGTTTAAAAAAAAAAAACACCTGTGCCATATCAAGCATCTACAATGCTGTCAAACTCCTTGACTATTCTGAGTGTCTTCAGTGTCCTAGACAATGAAACTATCCCTCCAGTAACAGTGCCTCAAACACTGGGAGTGTCCAAGCATGCTTTTGCTCTGAAATGCAATGAATATCCAAGGGTTTGCTGTGTTCTCCAATACTTGAGCTATTCCAGCATCTTCAGCGTCCTCAATGCCTAGACTATTTCAGCATCAGCAACATTCCAACACCTGTACTTTATCACAGTAAAGGATTGCTCTCAAAAGGCTGGACTATTGCATCATAGTTATTGTTTTTGACCATCTATATTATCCCAACACTTATAATGTTCGGAAACTCAAAAACTATCCCAGAAACCCCTGTGTACTCCACTGGAAATGCAACCGTAAAAGACTCGATCGTGTACTGTCACTTTTCAAGTCTACATCATCCAACAAATATCATATATATACATTTCTGTACATTTCTGTATATGTATATAAATCAAATAATATATATGGAGTATAAAGCATATATTTTATAAGATTTGAAAAATCTGATATACATATTTATGAAGTGTATCTACATACTTAGATACATATAAATATATGAATGGGTAAATGTTGGGATGGTAAAGGAGATGATGGGAAGATGTAGCAATTAGAATCCGATCAGAGACATGTTATCAGTGTGAAGTCTCAGTGATTCTGAACAGACACTTAACAATGGAAAATAGCAGACAAGTTAGAAGGACAGCAGAATATTGATGAGTGGGCATTGTGTGCTTTTTGACAAAGGATAGACTGAAACTCAAGATCTCACCAACTCGCTTTCCCATTTTTTCCAACGTAGAACTGAGGAGAAATTATACTGTCTTGAAGATTTATAACCTATGAGTAAGAAAGGGTCATGTGTACATAGCGATCAGAGCCCCAGGTTGATGAGAACCTCTGTAAGTGACACACCCAAGGAAGCGAGGTATGTGTTGTTACAGGGATGCTGTGTGATTGTTGTGTCCATGAAAAATTCCGTTCTTCTTGGGACCCCAAGTACAGGATAGAAACTCAGTGATGTGAGGTCCTGGGGTCTCTCTGAAACCCTTTATTTCCAGAAACACACACTACACCTTTTCTAAATGCTGTTTCTCTCACCTGCAGACAGTTAAAATGTCAAAAATTCTCCCTTAAGAGCTATGGTGCCCATGGACCTCCTACTTTTGTGAAAGACAGTGTAGTGGACATTGGTCATTCCAGTCGCTCAGCCTTCTGCCCCCTTGCATGAGAATCAGATCAACATGCACCGCTAAGGCTGGACCTGAAGTGTGGAGTGAAACTACTGCTCTGCCAACGGATCTGTGCTTTGGTCCTTTTGGGGGCTGTATCACACAAGATGAAGAGTCATCCAAGAATGGATACGCATGGGGGTTAGAAGTGCTTATGCGTTACCCTGTTCTCTATCTTTCCACATCCCTTATGTGTCTGGGAGGGGCCACCAGTCACACAAGCGGGGCATGGAAATGGATCAATTGGTGAGCGCTGTGCACAAACTGGGTATTACACGAACATGGGGCTCCTGTTCAAGGATCATACGGTAGATGGCGGCCTGTATGCACACATGCAGAGGAGTGTCTCCTCCATTTGGAACCTTCTGCTTTCATGGGACATAGAGTAAAATGGGTAGATAATGCACAAGAAAAATATTATGTGGCCGCCATGTGCAGCTGAATCCCTATTGCGGGCTGAAAGCACTTTGATGTCAGTAGGCTAAAATTGTTCTCCTGACTCTTACTTCACACCAAAGGATAAAGAAAAAAGCCATTTAATGTCCTTTATGAACACCACCTGATTTAGAACCTTGTCAATTCAAGGATCTTGCATTCTAGAATGTCTCACTTTTAATTCTCTCCTTTCTGTAATCCTGCACACCATCCATTTAAAATCCTGTCCATTCAAGGATCATGCCCATCCTAGAATCCTGAACACCATTTCACTTAGAATGATATTCAATCAACAACCCTGCCCATTCTTGAATCAAGTCACTTCTAGAATCCTGGAGTATATAATTCTGTCCATTCTAGATTTGTGAGCTCCATCTCATTTGCAGTCCTGTACATTCCATATACTGATATTTACACTTTTGTTCTTTATTGAATCCTGTCCACTGCAGTATGAAGAAACCTGACATACTTCAATTTGTAAGTCTTTCCATTCTAGAATCCTGTTCATTCTAAAATCCTTTCCAAAGTAGAATCCCGAAGTGCATCTCATTTAGGATCATTTCCATCTTAGAATCTTGTGTACCAGACCATGTGCGTGGTAGAGTCCGGCCCATTCTAGAAACCTCCATTCCAAATCCTATCCATGTTAGAATCCTGTCCAATCCAGAATCCTGTATTCTATAATTTCTCCAAACTAGAATGTTGTCCATCCTAGAATCCAGAACACCTTTCCATTTATAATCCTGTCCATTCCAGAATCCTGTTCGTTCTACACTCTTGCTTAACCTAGAAACCTCCACAATATTCCATTTAAAATCCTCTTCATTTTAGAATCCCAAGTTCCACAATGATATACGTTGTAGAATCCGCTTCATTCTGGAACGTGAACACCATAACTTTTAGACTGCTGTCAATTCTAGAATCAGGATTTCTATCATTCTGTCCACTCTAGGATGCTGAAGACCATCCAACTTGGAATCCTGTCCATTCTAGAAATATTTCCATACTAAAATATGGAACACCATCCCATTTAGAATCCTGTTCATTGGAGAATCCTGAATTCTAGAATTCTGTCACTTCTCGAACCCTGTCCATTTTAGAAACATGAACACCATCCCATT
>PVJD01018590.1:0-13981 GCA_004026545.1 Mormoops blainvillei | reverse complement strand
CCTCCTCCAGGAAGCCTTCCCTAATGCCGTGGGAGTGGCAGGTGCCTTTCTGACGCTCAGTGCCTCTGTCTGTCACGGTGCCACTCCAGAGGCTCGCCTGAGGGGTGCCCACCGCTCCACATGGGTGACTGGGAGGTGCAGGCAAGAGTGACAGGCAGGTGGGTGGGTGTGTAGAGCCGGAACAGGCAGGCGAGGGTAGACCCAGAGGACCCTTTTTCGAGAACCGAGCGGGGCCTGGAGCAGGTGTGTGCTCGTGAGCAAGGGCGAAAGGGAAGGGCTTGTTTCCGTTTCTGGGGTGGGGGCTGCTCTCCTGGGTTTCCACCAGTGGAGGACGGCCACTCTGCTGGCTGCAAGGCCTCCGGGCAGCGGGGCCTGGCCCTCCGTGTGTCCCCCGACTCTTGAAACCTCGGAGGGACGGGCCTGCACTCTCGCATGGGTCCTGGGCATCAGGTGGTCAGCGTCTGCCCAGGCACGACCCAAACGTCCCCAGGAGAGGTCCCAGAGGTGCCAGGCTGCAAAGCACACTGGATCCAAGAGAGCCGTTGGCCCGGGGCCCGAGGAGACTTATTTCTGCGACAGATGGTGGGGTTGGGCGGCACAGCTCTGAGTTAGTGGCTGGAATGGGCGGTGGGGACTGAAGTCAGATGGACTTCTGCAGGGGTGCCACCGCTCACCGGCCGTTGTCCGTGGGACCGAATGCCCAGGCCCTCAGTTCGCTGCACCGTGGGATGGGGCAGCCGGAGCCTGTGTCCGCGGTGGCTCAGCCGTGAGGTGGATCCGGCACGTGCCAGTGCCCAGTGTGCCCTGTTCCCAGCTCCTCCTCCATCCCTCCTACCCCTACCTGCCCCTCCCTCTCCCCTTCCTCCCTGGGCACTAGCGATCCCCTCCTTGCAGCCTTCTCTGTGCCATCCCCACAATCAGTAGGACTATGCTGGTGGCCTGCATGGTCCCACCTCCGTGCTGTCTTCTTTGTGTTGTTCCCTTCTTCTCATTCTCTCTCTCCTTTCTTCATTTTCATTCCCTAACCCCTTTCATCTTTCCAATCTCAGCCAAAGAGAGGCCTCCTCCAGGAAGCCTGCCCTGGTGGAGGATGCTTTGCCTTGTCTTTGAACCCTGTGCCTTCCTGTGGCGTGGGGCACTCCCTCCTGTATGCCAGGGTTACGGGCGTGATGGTCATAGCTCTCTCTGCCCAGGCACAGGGCCTCGGATCTAGGGAGCCCAGGGCCCAGCCTGCCCTGGAGTTCCGGGCATGCTCAGTGAGTCCTCCCAGGCCCCCCGGGCAGCATGGGCATGACGGAGCGAAGTCGCTGACCCAGAAACAGGTCCACGCGATCCCTTGCTGCAGCTGGGCCCCCTGCTCCCCCTGATACGGCACGCGGAGAGGGACGGCCGCGGTGAAGCTTAGCTGCTTTTATACACTTTCCTGTATTGTTTGAAGACAAATTTACCATGTTGTTTTTATTATCCTGCAAATCAGCACAGATATTCCTAGGTTTGAAAAAAATAAAAGCTTTGTGGGAAATGGCTCCACTTCTGATTCTCACAGGCCCAGGAAGGTCTCCGCACGTCCCCTCCGGCCTGGCCTACCTGGTTTGTGCCCAAGGGTAGGTTTTCTCAGATAAGGGGCATCTGGACACACGTCCGTCTCCACCGCTAGAGAGACAGCAGGTGTCCAAGGATGATGCAGCTTGGTTGCCAGGTAACGGGGGTCACCATAGCAACGCTGCCTCCACGGAGGGAGCAGGAGCCTCGGCACCCCCACCTGCAGAAGAGGGGAGAGGGAGGCAACGGCGGGGGCTCTGCCCTGACCACCCAGATGACCATCCGTCTCCTGGGGCTCCTGTGCGCCCCAGCTCTTCCTCTCGGGGCTGCGGCTGTGGGGCAGAGGCCCAGGGGTGGGACCCCGGGGCCTGCTCCTCTTCCCTGTCCCACCAACTCCCTGTGCCCCGCCCTTGGGCCTCGGTTTCCCCACCTGCCAAGTGCAGTGGTGACAGCTGCTCCCCCTGCCCCGTTCGCGAGTGTCTGCCCCGTGCCAGGAGCTGCACTGGGCCAGGTCTCCCCTGCCACAGCCGGCTGCACGCTGGGCACACAGTCGGAAGTCGTCCGGGTCACTTACGAGGGTGCCCGTGGACACTCCTGGAGCCAGGGGGCAGGAGGGCCGGGCCAGTCGGGGCCACATGGTGAGGCTGGCTGACCTTAGCCAGTCCCTTGGTCCCTCTGGGCCTCAGACTTCCTGTGTGATAGGGCACAGGCCTCAAGGGATGCTTTGAGACAGCAAAGAGAGGGGCTGCGAGCATGGGGGCAGGTTTGGGGGACACTGCCTACACCCCAGCTTGGGGGGACATTGAGGGGCACTGCCTACGCCCCAGCGGCTGAGGAGAGGCTCAGCCCTCGGCGCCCTTTCTGCTCAGCCGCCACCTCCCCCGCACTCTGCTCCCTGCCAGCGCCACACACGGCCTCGTTTCCTAGGTGTTTAATTACATGGCTTTCCATTGCCCCGTCTGTGTCAATGTGGCCCCGGGCTGCCTCTCACGACCAGGAGTATCCGCTGAGTCCCGGCATCTCCCCCGCTCCCCGCACACCCAGCCTCCTTCTTGTGCCGTGTGACCTGGGAGCAGACCCTTAGCCTCCCTGTGCCTGGGCCTCACTTTCAGGGGACAGCGGTCAGGATAAGAGGCACGCAGCCGGCCAGCCCTGGGCACTCTGATAACAAGCCCAGGGGCTCGGCCGGGGGCCAGGGCTCTGCAGCCTCACAGCCTCCCGTGCAGCCCGAGGGGAGATCAGCCACCCGTCGCAGCGGGGTGGTTGGGTGAGCTGGCACGCAGCGCCGGCCCCGCCCGCGGGGTGTCCTCGGCGGAGCAGGGGGCACCTGGAGGTGCCGTGCCCCGGCCACTGCCCGGCCCCCAGGCGTCCTGATGCCGTGCCCCATTTTTGTTTGCTCTCCATCCTCGACCCCTTCCCATCCTGCTCATCTGAATTTCCAGGTGTGGCGGCTTCCGGGTGGCTCTGCAGGGGTCCGGTCACTCTCCGCTCCTGCGTGGGTGGCCGATCCCTGGAGGGGCTGCCAGGCTTCCCGCATCCCTTTTCAGTCGCCATGGAAATGTCTTAGCAGCCATGAGAACAGGCAGCAGTGCAGCAGGGCTGTCCCTGGGGCCATCCAGGGTCGCTCTGGGTGCCTGGGGTCCGGCCGAGGACAGGGAACCCTGGGGCACCCGGTCCGCCCTTCTTCATTTCACTCTCCATGACAGCCATGACAGCACCGTTGTCCACGGCACGCCGCGGCCCTCCTGCCATGCTTCTCGTGTCTCTCACCGTGGCTCTGAGGTCGCAGACCCCCAATTCCACAGGACGTGCCCAGGTCCCACCTGAGCCCTGCCGAATGGGGTCGAGCCTGTTTCCTGCCCTTCGGTGTTTGTTGGACGTCATTAGGCTTGTGAGGGAGGACATGGGTCTCCAGAAGCAGCTTCCGTCCCAGCACCCCGCCGACCCTCCCCCGCCCCGGCCCCACCTCCCTGGACTGTCTGCCATTTGGTGTCAGGAGAAGGCGGCACCTCTGGGCACGCTCCCCCGCATAGGAAACACAGGGACTCAACGACACAGGCACACAAAACACCCCACCCAGAATACACCGAACTCCCGCCCCGCGTCCCAGTCCCCAGCCCACGACAGGAGCTGCTGCGGAACGCCCTTCCGGAGAGGAGACGCAGCCCCTCTGATGGCCATGCAAATCGCTCTGCGCCGGGCTGTCGGGGCCTCCAAGCCAGAGCCCACATGGGCTGGCCGGGCAGCCCGGGAAAGTGACGAGAAGGAACCTGCCTTTGTCTGGCTCTGCCTCGGTGACAGGGCCCCTGCTGGGTGTGAGGTGTCCCAGGGGGAGAGGACACTGGTGGGCACACCCGGTGGGCTCCAAGACTGGGCATGACGGTGTAGAGGGCAGCGGTCTTTCCCTGGGGCGCCTGTCCGCAGCGTGCTGACTGACGTAGACGATAACATGGTGGTAGGGGGCTGCGAGGTCTCAGCAGAGGCCCAGAGGAAGAGGAAGGGACAGAATGGGCCTGCCTCCAGAGCCGTCACCAGGCTGATTTCCAAGTCCCAGCTGCAGGGGCCCCGTGTCAACGACCTCATCCCTGTGGAACCGATGAGGAGGCTCAGGGGCGCTGGGAAGTCCCAGGGCCACACAGCCGGGGTCGGCCGCCCTGGAGCCCAGGCATGTCTTACGATGAGGTCCACCGGCTTGGTTCTCTGTCGCGGTTGAGAATGCGGGGCTGTCTCCCATCTGAGCTTTAGTTTCCCCTGTAAACTGGCAGGGGCGTCCCTGCCCCATCCGGGCCTTGGGAGGGTCCCATGAGAGAGCGCTCGGACGGTGATTGGCTGCAGCTGTTGTCATTAGTCCAGGTGAGCGTAGGTCAGGAGGTTGAGGGAAATGAGGGACGCGTGGCCAGGAGTGTCCCGAGGCTCGTCGCTTCATGAGCAGGAGAGGCTGCTGTGGCTGGGGGGTCCCCGGAGCTGACCTCCAGGCCTCAGGTGGGTGAGGGTGTTTCATGTTCACTTTGCAGACGGAGCACCTGGGGCCTGGGAGAGGGACGGCCCCTGGCCATATGTCACAGAACAGGTGGGTGTGAAAACCAGGCCTTGAACCCAGGGCCTCCCGGCTCCACAGAAGCGAAGATCCCAGCATGCCCAGGACAGCCCTTCCCCAGGAGGGGGCCCCTCTGCCCCCGCCTCCCCGGCCGCCCCTCCCCGGCTGCCCGCGGCCTCCACGCCCTTGCCTACGTGAGGAGTTTGGCTGAGGCCTGCGGGCTGCACAGATCCTGCCGGGGTGATGGGTGGGGGTCCTGCTGCCGCTCGGTGGGCTGTCTCAGTTTCTGAATCTTGCTTTTGAAAAACTGACACCCACCTTCCCATCCTCCTAGGTTGCCACCCAAAAGTCCAATATTGACAATGTTCTGTGCACATTAAACGGTGAGAGGCGATCCCGGGGCTCAGGAAGAGTCGGCTGAGTGGAAGGAGGAGGCAGGGGAGGGAGGAAAAAGGAGCCGGGCCACCGGCAGGGTGCGGGGAACCGGCCGCCGTCATTGCGGGGGGTGCGGGGTCTGATGACACCCGGTCCTTTCACTGGGCCCGCGTGCTGCTTGTCCTGAAAGTGTCCTGCTCCGACCGCAGACCCCTGCGTTTCTGGCTTCCGGTGCCCCTAGAAGGTTTCCAGAAGTCAGAATAAAACGGTTGGGTCCAAACACCAAGTGAGCTTCCTCCGGAGGTGGAGCGGCTGCAGACCCAGGTTCTGAGAACCTTCCGGAGAGGGAGACTGGTGGGCTGTGGCGAAAGAGTGGCACGTGTCATTCTGACATTCCATTTTAATGTTATGCAAAATGTTCTAATTCAAGCCTCTGTGCTCACTTTGAAATAGTGGCAGTTACAATGATGAATAATTGCATAATAAATATTAATTTGCATCATGGTAATGAGGCCCTGAAGCGTCCTGCTGTTAAGTGAGACCGGCGCTTTCCACCCCTGGGTGGAGGAGGGGAGGATGGAAGGGGCTCCACCGAAGCTAGAAGGCCCTGTGCTCCGGTGGGCAGGCTGGGCCAGCCGGCGAGCCCCCTCTGTGATGAAGGCTCTTCGCGCCCCTCCTCTGGGCCTCATTTCCCCCCAGTTGACAAGGACAGAGTTGGGTGAGGCGATCTCTAAGGATCTGCCAATTTGGGCAGCGTAGGGGGTGAGCCAAGCCTCGCATCTAGAACCCTTGACTGCCAGCCGGGCTGCCCCAGCCGGCAAGTCCGTGGGTGTGACATGCACTCCAGCCAGCACAGCGCCCCCAAGCCCTCCCTTCCACGGGTGGGCTGGCTCCTTGCCCGGCTCCCTGCCTGGAATCGCCCCTTCCTGACCCGAGGCCGTGACCTCTTGGCGACTGTCTGGCTCGCGCGTTGGGGCGTTGGGTGTTGAGGCGTGAGCTCCTGGGGCAGTGACGGGGCCACCCTGCTCGCTGTCTTTTCCCCAGCCCCAAGGACAGCGTCCACAGTGAGGAGAGGACGAGTGTTTGTGGAGGAGACAGTGGTCTCCGCTGCCCTGGCACAGCGTCTTGCAGGTCCCGGGGCTGGTTTTCTTCCCTGACCCTTGTGACAGCGAAACTGACAAGTCTCCCACCTCACACTGGAGGAAGCCGTCCCATCCCGCCGTCAGGAGGGTGGCCGGGAGCTCGCCACCGAGAGGAAACGTCACCAAACAGCCACAAACCTAAAGGGCACCCCCGCCCGCCGCTGACCTCCCAACGGAACGGAACCATGAACCTTTGCGTGAGCCATAGCTGCTCCTAACGTCCTCCCCGACTCTGGTGACGCCGAGTGTCTGAAGGCATGGGACAGCCGTGCTGACCTGAACACCAGGAAGGAGGTTGCTCTGTTGCCATCATAAACGGTGAGCCTGGTGGACTTGGTGATCTCGGGCCTCGGTTTCCCCTTACGTACCTGTTGTGATTTTATTGGGTCCGCCGTCCCTCCTGTGTCCGGATGGACGCCCCTGGGTCTGCAAACTCTGGAAGGAAACGGTTTCTCGAGTATATCTGTTGTCAGGGGTTCCGCTGAGCATGGCAAGGATTCTCCTGTGGCTGTGGGTCAGGCGATGGCCTTAGAAATCCATCTTGAGTGTCCCCCCCCCCCCCATCCCGGGCACACAGGCAAAGAAGTGCAGTGACTCTGGCTGTGTATGTGCACGCACATGTGTGTCTGTCTGTCTGTCTGCTCGTTAGGGTGGGAGCAGGGCTGCGGAGTGGCAGGGCGGGGGAGCTGGCTTCAGTGGCCTGACTGTCTCTCTGTTGGGTGGCCAGTGACAAGCAATCTGGTTACCTTTTTATGTTTGTGACTTTTGCCCATCTGTTTGCCTCAAGGACTCTGCTGTCTTCTGGCATGAGTGACCCTGTCACTCTGTTGCTAGGTCTCACCACGCTGGCTTGGTTGGGCGGACGGCCAATCTTGTGACGGTGGCTTGGGAGGGCACCCACGTCTTGCCCTACATCACACGTCCATACATCACCGGCCTTTTCGATCACAGAGAGAAGCTGTGTGCTGTTCATCGGGTCTGCGTGTCCACCTGAGACACGTCACTCCAGAGGAGGCGTGTGTGGGGGGATGGACGGCGGCTCGCAGAGCGGCTGCCACTGAAATTCGAGGTTCGTGCTGTGTTACTTCTGAGTCACAGTGCAAGTTGTAAAACCAAGTCTGAGAGTTCTCTTTGGGTGTAAATTTTAGAAAAGCATTTCCCTCCTCGCAAGCGGGAGGTCTGTCGCCCCTGCGAGGATGGTCTGTTCGCCTTGGAAAGCCCCGTTCTCATCTGACGCCTGCGTGAACACTCTCCCGATTATTGGCAGCCAATTGATAACAGAAACTGATCATTTGTATGTGCTTTAGGGGTTTCCAGCACAGATTTCTGTAACAATGAGAGGGGAACGTTGCGTGTTCAGGGCTGGCCGTGTCCTCCTGCACAGCGTGGCTGGAGAGTCAGGGCTCTGTGTCGGGCTCCGCTGGGACAGTGCAGCGGGTAGCCTGGTCTCTCCTGGGCTCTGCCCTCAGCCCCTGTCCCTTGTAGAGTGACCCGGGGGGTGGGTGTCAGCTCTGACCTGTGTGAGGGCCACTTTGTCTCCCAGAGCCTCCACTTTCCTTACCTGTAAAATGGGGTGAACAGGGAGGCACTTTGCAGGCTGTGACATGTGGGTCTCTGCTGGTTGGGCTCTGAGCGGAGACGGCCTGGCCTCCATCCCCGACGTCTTTCTAGGCCTTGCCCTCCGTCCTGCTGGCGTCCTCACAGAGCCCCCTTGGTCCCACCTAAAGTTGTCCTCCGCAGGCCCCGGCCACCTTTGTGGTGCTCACCGCGACTAGAGCTACAGGCAGAGCTGTGGGGTTCATTGCCCGTCCCCTCGGCTAGATCACAGGCCCCGGGGGCCAGGGCAGGGCTTGGCTTCACTCGCCAACAAACGTGCCTGGGACCCACTGTCCCTGCACAATGTGGACCCTCTGTCAACACCTGTGGGAACACGTGCACCCCCTGGGTCTGCAGGTTGCCACCTAGTTCACTGTATGTTGTGCTTAAAAGTCCTACCAAGTCTGACCAGCAGGAGGCAGGGCCTGGGCGATGCTGGAGCCTTCTGGGCAGTGGGCAGGCCAAGCCCTGGGGGGCGACCTGAGCTGTCCGGGCCGGGCGTCCCTTAGCTGGATTCTCTTTCCTTTGCTGGCCCAGGTCACAGCCACTTAGCGGCTTCCTACCGAAGGCTGGAACAGAGGCCTCCTGGGGCCTGGAGCTCCGGAGCTGATCATCGCCGAGCAGTTAGAGCTCGACGTGCACGTCAGAGCTGCAGGGGGCGCCCTGCCTCTGCCGGGGTTTGCAGCCTGGGCCCCCTCCTCCAGAAATGAGTGCGTGAGGAGCGGGTGGGGCGAGAGGGCAGTGGGAGGTCCGAGGCTCTGCTGCTCAGCGGGCCAAGCCCCTGAACTCCCAGCGTCCTTAGCTCATGGCAAACCCCCTGGGTCCTGTCTCCTAAACACACCTGCCGTCTGCTCTGGGGGCAGAGAGAGTCCGTGGAAACAGAAGACAGGCCCTTCCCTCGACACTCCCTGGACGCTCCCCAAGTCCTCCCCGTGGCCTGACCCTGGCCCCGGGCCTCCTCTCCCAACCTCGACCCCTTGTTGACTCCACTCTGGACCACAGAGCACTGCCCCAGGGCCTTTGCACTGGCTGTGCCAGGGGCTTACATGCGCCCTCTCACCAGGGGCGGGGCAGTGCCTGAGGACTAGGACCACCCCTCGTTCAGGGAAGCCCCCTCTTGGGCCTTGTGCCTTCACCCACTGCTTCTCCCCAGGGCGGTAGTTGGGCTGAGGGTGCAAAGATGGTCTCCCGCCGGACATAGGGGGGTACTTGGAACACCACCCTCCCCCTCTTCCTTTTCTTCTTATTCCCTTTTGTTTTCTTTCCTTTTCTTCTTTTTTCTCTGAGTCTTTGGGGCTTCAGAGCCACAGCGGTTCCTCTGATCTTAGACTTAACAATAAATATTTGCAGTGTGTTGCATTCGATTGTCTCTTCGGGTCCCGCCTGTTAGGTGTCCTCTGTCTGTCGCAGGCAGGACCGGGCTGGCCACTCACTGCCGGGTTCACGGTGCTGCCAGCAGCCTCTGGAGGGTGCAGGGAAAAGCCCCGGGGGCATTTCGGAGTCCATGCTTGACCGAGTCCACAAAATGGGTGTAGTGATGCCTCACCTCTCCCTCACCCCATCTGGCAGATTTACAAAAACATGCTTATCTGCTGCAGTTTGCTGGGTGCAGACGGTGGTCAGGCCCTGCCAGTCCGCGCCTGGCTCTGTGCACTGAGGAGTGTTATCGCCGGCTCACAGCTGAGGGAGTCGGAGAAGACCCAGTGTGGCGGGGGTGGTGCACGGAGCAGGACAGAGAGTTCTCCCTCTTGGCAGTCAGTTATCGTCCATAGAATCAGGGTCTGGAAGGTCCTGTTGGAAGGGGCCCCAGTGGGCCTGGGTCTGCCCTCATCCTCTCTACTGCAGCCCCAGCCCCACTCTGGGGTCCTGTTCTACTCCTACCACCCCCCACCCCCACCCCATCCCGTGGCCCCGAGCTCCTCGAGGACGGCAGGGTCTGAGTTAGCCCTTGGCCCCAGGACACTGTGTTCAGGAGGCAAGTGGGCCCTGGTCGGCGGGGGACGGAGCGGTAAAGGGCACTTCCCAGGTTGGGGTGGCAGGGGACGGGGAGCCAGGCACGCCGCTGTGCCGTGCCTGTCTTGGAGATGTTTGGTGAGACAGGACCAGCTGCTCCAGTGCGCTGTGGGTATTTATCCGCAAAACATGGAGCGCGCGTCACCATGGCAACCACCCAGCCGCAGGCTGACCCCCCACATCTGCCCGGTACCTGGCATTTCTCAATGCGCTGTCTCAGGTGTTGACTCATCCATCCCCTTGGCGCTCTGGAGTTGATTCTGTAATTATCCTGTCCTGCCACCGGGGAAACCGAGCCTGGGAGAGGGGAGGGGACCCAGCCAAGGGTCCAGCGAGTGGTCTCGGGGCTCCCAGCAAGGATGAGTCCCGCAGAGGGGCCTCTGGATGCTGGCTTACCACCCCGCTTGTCCTGGCCCCTTGGAGTCAGTCCACCTGGGACCTTATATCCTTCTTTGTCCGCTTGTCCTGACAACCCCAGAGAGGGCTGGGGTGGGACCTGTGGGGGACACACTCCCGATGACAGAAGAAGAAACACGAGCGCTGGGAATGCCACGTGGGCGCAGGGAAACTGAGGCCGGCAGACAGCCGGCCCTCGGGTGGGAGTGCGTGGCCCCTCAGACCCAGGTCCAGGGCCGTGCGACTGCGGGCAAGCCCCTTGACCTTCCCATCTCCGCTTCCTTGTCTGTGGAATGGGTGTCATCATCTCACCTTTTTGGGAAGATTAAAGGAACACAGTGGGTGCTTCCCTCACCCTGAGCACCTTAGCCTGCTGCGCATTCGTGCACCCCTACCCCTCTCTCTCCCTCCCCCTTCCCTGAGCCCTTTGAACATGGGCGCAGCCCGGACTGCGCCCTGGGGGCCGGGCCTCCTCCCTCCCAGGCCTGGGCACCTGCAGGGGCAGCCTAGCTGAGGTCAGTGAGCTCCCTGTGACCCAAGTCAGCGCTTCTAGATTCAGCCTCCTGGCTGAGGGGATTGTGGGTCCCACCTACCAGTCCCCAGCCCTCGCCCAGGGCCTTCCCCTCCGTGACCTCTGCCACCGCTTTACCAGCCAGGGTCGTCCCGGGGAGAGCGGCAGACGGGGGAGGTGGTGGTGGGGGGACAGCCAGTGCTGAGCGGCTCCCTTGTGCTGCCGCGGCAGCTATTGGCACCCTAAAGCCCCAGGTGCCTCTGTGGTAGGCCTGAGGAGGGCACTGGCCCTGGTGCTGCCCACTGTCCACCGAGGCTGGTCCGAGTCCTGCCGGCCGACACCAGCGTGAGCTCGTCCTCGGACTGATCACAGAAGTGCCTGTCTCGGCGCGTGCGCTTTGGCCTGACAGGGGGACGGTACGCAGGTCTCCGGCCAGACGGGCTTGGGAGTCAGCCCGTCCGATCTGGGTTGGCCGCCCTGGCAGTGCTGGCAGCAGGCCTGCTGGCCTCATGCCTCCCAGCGGGGTGCGTACAGGCTCGGCGTCCTCACCTGTGACGGGACAGGGCCTGTGCGTCGTGATGCGGGCCCTGAGGCGCCGTCTCCGTGGGCCCTGGCTGGCTCTGCTGTTAGTGTCGGTGTTTCACCAAACTTGCCCAGCAGCTGCCGGCCGGGCTCGGGCGGAAAGGGGACCGTTTGCCTTGGGGGTCAGGAGCCCTGGCCCCTGACAAACCAGGCCCGGCAGGTCAGGCCAGATTGGCCTTTCCCTCCATCCTTCGGGGAGCCGTCTCCCGGGTGCCCCCATGTCTGCCATCTGCACAAAGCCCCTGGCAACCTCCCCGTGTGTGAGTCCCCCCACCCCCGCCCCATGGACCCATGCGAGGCGCGGCCCCTGCCACACACGGGCCTTCCTAGGAGCGTTGTGGCCGGGAGTCGCGGTCATCAGCTGGAAGCTTCCCTGGCCCTCCCGGACACTTCCCTCCGGCCCACTGCGAGCTGCCCCTGTCCCCACTCCTGTCAGGAGCCACCTCCAGCTGCTTCTTTTGGCCGAGACGGGCCCGCCTCATAAATATCAGGCCGCTGTTAGATGGCTGCTCCGTTAGGCGCCGGGCAGAGTTACGGCCGCAGGTGAGCACAGGCAACCGGGTGATTGCTGCCTTCGACCAAGCGGTGTGACATTTGCGGCATAAATTCCATGGTCTCTTAGGAGAAGCTGCCATAAATAGTGTGGGGTGACACCGAGGACGTAAGTCTAACTAACAGCACAGGGGACCGGCTGCCAGGGCCCCATCTGAGGGGCCTCGGGACCAGCCGGGCGGGAACGGGGCGCTCTTACGGTCGTTTGTCAGGCTGTAGTTCTCTTTCATTCATTCGTTCATGCGTTCAGCCAGCTGTTCGGGTAAGTGTTCTCCCCTCCCCCGACAGCAGCTCCCTGACTTCACTGCTCTCGCTGTCCCCCCATCTCCCCGACTTCGGATATTGTCTCCTCTTCTCTCTCGACAACCCCTCTGCCGGAAATCGCCCCCAGTCTCCCAGTTTCCCCTAAATCCATCTTTCTAGCCTGGACCTCTCCTATTTAAATTGAGGGACGAGGGGGAGCCTTATGCTAGGGTGACATCTAAGCAAAGGTGGAGAGGCGAGGGGGTGAGCTGCGAGGCCACCCGGGGGCACGAGGCATGAGGGGGCAGGTTGTGCAGGGTCTGGGCCTCATGCAGGCTTTGGCTTTGACTTGGAGTGGGGTGAGAAGCCCCTGTGGGGCCACAGAGACTGGGCAGGGAGCAGGGGACCATCCAGGACTGCGACGAGGGCCCGCGCCTTGGCTGGGACCGTGGACAGGCGGCCAGTGCCTGGGTTCTCGGCACCTCCTGAAGGACACCCAGGAGTGTTTTCTGACTGATTGGAGGTGGGGTACGGGGATCAGGAGTGGGAGCTGACGCCAGGTGTTAGACGGAGTTGTGACGGGCAGGGGGCGGGCGTTCCACTGAGGCAGGAAGACTGGGGGAGCAGGTTTGGCGGCGACTGCAGCTCAGTCCACATCTCTTGCTTTGGAGGTGCTCAGCCGGCAGAGAGGCTGGGCCTGGGGTTCCTGGGTCTCCCCAGCCAGACCCAAGCCTGAGACCCTCTGCCTCGGAGACTCCACCGTCCCTGGGAAAATTCATGGCTGCCAACTCCTACTGGGGGTTGACACCCCTCTGCCCCCCTCCCGAGGGTGGACTGCAGGACCCTGATGTACATTCCCATGACCCCCCGCCAGAGTGAGTGCCTGGCCCCACGCGGGGACCTGTAGCCGTGGTTATTATAGTTGCTGTCCCTGTTCAGGCGAAGGATGCCGGGGACCCTGAGAGGAGCTCTGGGGGGCCTGGGCGCTGGGAGCGGCAGGAGAAGGGGTCAGGAGGGCTGTCACGGGGCCAGGGTCTGAGGGCCGGGGCCAGGGCTGCGACTGGTGGCGAGGGGAGGGATTCTGGGGGCGCCGCTGAGGACGCTGGAAGGGGCATGGTAGTCAGTCGTGGGGAGGGGCAAGGGCCTCCCAGGCTCCTGTGCACACGGAGGGCGGGGCCATAACGATCGGGACCCCAAATCCACTCCCCGGGGTCAGTTCTTCGAATCACAAATCACCACTTCGCATCAGCCTCCCCGTCTCGGGCAGGCGGCGGTCGCTTCCAAGAGCCTTTAGTTCAAGATCCAGACCACTGACTCGGGCTCCAGGTCCTCCGTGGCCCCCTGCGCACCTCACCCGCTTCTGCTCACGCCTCTCCTCTGCTGCCCCAGCCACCCCAGCCTCTGTCGGTGCCAGAACATTCCACATCCACCCCCCGTGGCCCCCGAAAGCAGACTAGGGACTTGTTCTCTGGGCTACAGCTCGTCATCCTGAAGAGGCCGAGGAGGCGTCCCCTCTGGACACCAGCTCTGTGCCTGGCAGGTGCCCAGGCCCCGGGGCAGTGGTTCTCGTCCTGCCGTGTTGATCTCGCCCATGAGGCTGGTCTGAGGGTGAAATGAGATGACAGATGCGATGGTGGTGGCCCCTGGGGGGTTGTGGTCGTCACCTCCCCTTGGCCCTGCCCAAGGGGTCGGTGTCTATGTCCCCAGGGTCAAAAACCTCTACTCCCTTCCCAACCTGGTCGGCTGGGATGGTTATATAACAGCACAAAATGAAAACGGGGTCCTTTGCCCCCAAATTAAGAATTTCGTGATGGCAACCACAGAACATTAGACCAAGCAGGGGAACCTTCTGGGTGGGTGGCCCTGCGTGACTGTCCGGGTCACAGACCCATGAAGTCTGTCCTGTGGGGGTCTCAGGGCCTATGGTGGGGTGGGGCCGGGGGCAGAGGGACAGGTCAGAGAGGCCAGCCTCGTGGTTTCAAGTCACCTCAT
>PVJD01018589.1:0-13984 GCA_004026545.1 Mormoops blainvillei | reverse complement strand
CCACTTTCCTTTGTAGCCAACCCCTCCTCCATCCCCAGTCACGAGCAACCACTGTCACCCCTGTCATTTTATCTTTGGAACAATGTCATAGAAATGGAATTACGCCGTGTGGGGGCCTCTGAGCCTGGGCACTTCCCCTGAGGGCGACGCAGTTGAGGTACAGCCATCCTGCTGTGTGTCTCAGGGGTTCAGTCTCCCTTTATTGCTGAGGAGTGTCCCACGGCATGCAGGTCCCAGCTTGTCTCCCTGGTCCCCACTGACGGGACTGGAGGGCGTTTCTTTTTCCTTCTTTCTTCCCTCCTTCTTTCCCTTCCCTTCCACCCTTTCTGTCTCCCTCCCTCCCTCTCTTCCTTCCTCTGGCAACTACAGATAAGCCACTATAAACATTCAGATCCATTGTCTTTTACTTGACCTATAACTCACATATGTTAAAATTTTACCATTAGAAAGTATAAAATTAAGTGGTTTCCAGTATGTTCACAGACTTGAGCCACAGTTACCACTATCTAATTCCAAAACACTTTTTGTCCCCCCATAAGAAGCCCCTTACCTGTTAGCATTTACTCTCAATTCCCTCCTTCTCCCACCCTGTGGCAACCACTAACCTGTTCTCTTTTCCTCTGGATTTGCCTGTTTGGGACGTTCCCTGTGACTGGAATCACACAACACGTGGCCATCTGTGTCTGGCTTCCTTTACTCAGCGTAATGCTTTCGGGGCTCACCAGCGTTGGAGCAGATATCAGTACTTCATTTATTTTTATGGCTGAAAATATTGTATGGATAGACCACATTTTGTTTATCCATCACATGATGGATATTTGAATATTTTCTGGCAAGTATGGATGATAATTCTGCTGTGAAACTTCAGGTGCAAATTTGTGTGTGCGTGTGTGTTTTCAGTTCCCTTGGGGTAGAATTGTTGGCTTTTATGCTCGAGGCTGGGTCTCAGTTTTTGGAACTGCCAAACTGTTTTCCCAGGTGTTGGCACCAGTTTATAATTCTACCAGAAACAGGTGAGGGTTCCACTTTCTCTGCATTGTCACCGGGAGGGACGGGAACAGGGTGCGCTGCCCTGTGGCAGTAGTTGGCTGCCCTCTGACCCCAGCTCTTGGAGGGCACAAGAAAAGTTATGAATTTACTGATTGTCTGGCATTTTTATTGTAAAAGCGGGAGCAGTCTAGTCCCCTTTCCATTTTCCTACACCCTAAGTGAAGATTGCAGTGGAAGTCTATGAGTATCTGAAACATTGTTATGTAAATCGTGAAACAATGAACCTCATCTCCCAGCTACAGCAGTTGCGAACCCGAGACCTCTCTTGTTCCACCTGTTCCTGCCCCACTTCTTTCCACCCCAGTGGAAATTTTGCAGGGAATTCTACGTGTCATCAAATGTCACACACGGTATGTCATTATAAGATATATTTTAAGTCAGTAAATATTCCATAACAGTGAAATAATTCAGTTCATTTGTGCTCAGACATCTCTTTGTTTCCAAATTCATGAACACCGAACTGATAGAAGAAGCTTTTACCCCTTGAAAGAGCAGTGGGTTTGAATGGGGGTCCAGGATGCCATATGCTTTATCTTGAATTTTTAAAAATTAACAACGGCAGTATATTCTTGTATTATTTGTGTGATCTAAAAAGCATGAAAAAAAACCAGGGACTGTAAAGAATAAAAACAGACTTTGGAATCCAATGTGCATTTGAATCCCACCTTCCCGGTGACTGTGTGTGTGACCTTGGACAAGTCACATCACCTTTGGGGTTGAGAGGTGGGCAAGGGTTGGTGGGGGGAGGTTTGCAGGGCAACTCGGAATCCCTTACAGCATTAATTGTACTAGTGGATTAATTAACTCACCTCATGTAACTTTTTGGCACATAGTAGGCACTTAATAAATGTGAAAAACCTGATATCCTTCCGTTCTTCACCCAATGTGGAATTGTGAACAGCCACAGATTCATTGAGGAATATTAAATCCAAGTTATGAGCTTCTTCTGCCCCTGTGTGGTGTGTTTGAGTTATTGCTAGGATTTTTCTAAATCGTAGGACAATCAAAGTGAATGTTATTTATTTCCCCCTTAAATTGGAATTCATCTATTTTACCTCTTGACCTCCAAGAACAATTCTGCAAGGTCTTATTTAGGCCTCTATTATTGTCAAGTGTTTATAATATCCCCATTTCTCCCACCACCTTGTAAAACCCCTTGAGGACAGGAACTTATTTCTCTCTCTTTCCAACAACAAAAAAATGGGATAAGGCAGTATTGAGTCTGTAGGACTGTTGTGACGATTAAATTGCCTCAAGTCTGTGAAAACACTTTGTAAAGTGCTAAGTGCTTTCCAGATTTATCCGTCTGCTCTCTCTCGAACTTGCGTTAACGAAGTCCACCGACCGCACTGGGCACCGTTTGGGGAACACAGTTCGTGCCCTTACAGAATCTGTCACCTCACTGGTGGGGGGAAAGAACAAAGGTCCAAACCACAGAAGGAACGTGTTATGCAAAGTGCTGTGGGAGCCAAGAGAAGGGAGGGGGACCTTCGGGGACAGGGCAAGTCAAAGTTTGCCCAGAAGGAGGATTTGCGGTCTCGGCAGCAGCTCACCCTGCAGAGAAAGATGATATGAGAGGGGATGTTATCAGTGCATACAGAGAGTGGGAGCTGGGGGGCACTGTCTGGGACCATCCCGGGTTCCGTGTGGCTGCACTTTAAGGGGCATGGTGGGTATGGCTGGGGAAGAGCCCAGAAAGGTAGGCTGAGCAAGTGCGTGAAGGACCTTGAATATTATGTTGAAGAATATGGCATCACCCAAGTTTAGTCTGGTGCCCTTGGGAGGTGGATATACAACTGTCACTAGTGAAGCTGAATGAAATGAACTCGAATGATGCAAGAGTCATTGTTTCTTCCTTGAATTGTCTATTGTTTTTTGCTTAGAGGAAGGTGACTGTCAAAGTTTCAGCCTCACCAAGTCTATTTTAACAATGACATTTCTCTGATCATTCTCGTTATCCCAACGTGTGAAATTTATACGCATTATAGAAAGTCTCATGTCTTCAGAGTGTGATGGGGTTTTTTTTTTTTTCCTAGAAGGTAATCCTTAAAAAAAATATGGCTTCTTTTAGGGGTTAGCACACATGTACACGTTTTCGGATACAAAAGATTCACTAATCAAATGTAGATTTTAGAACACCTAGAAATGGAGCCAAGAGTCTTTTGGCTAGAAGATAAATGTCTCTCAAACGGACTCAATCATTTCAGCAGCTGACAGCCCGCATTCATCAAAGTTGTTGCCTTTGGGCTTTAAAGGAAAAGGAAGAGAATGGAATCTAAATGAAATAGAGCTGGTTGAAATGAAGGGTAAGAATAAATTAGGATGTGAAGTTTTTAAGTTCTTAAGGTACATTTAAATCTTTATAATTATGATTATGGATAAAGACAAGCCTTTAACTCGTAATTTGCTCCCGAGTTACCTTTCTAGATTGGTTGTTATCTGAACAGCTACTTTATAGAGAAGCCAAGTTTAGTTCGTAGAAAAAGGAGCAAGGAATTTGATAGGCATATCACAAAATATGGGAAGATTGGTAACTATATGAACAAAAAACGCCCTAACAAATTAAAACAGTATTCAAGCATTTATTACCCATGAAACTGGCAAAGACTTAAAAGTCCCGATCATTAATGCTGCCCATGTGGAATAGAATGGCCAGTCGGATATGGTGCAGTGCGGGGCCAGAGTACCACTCGCTCACATTCCAACTGAGGACAGAGGTACTCATCTCCCCAGTTGCCAGGCAACTGCTGAGAGCCGGCTCCCAGCTGAGCATCTCTTACCCAGCAACTGTTTTCATGCGGAGACGCAAGGGTCGGGCCCTTCACCTTGGTTCAAGGCAGCTGGAGGCACAGGCCAGTCCCAGACTTTCCCGTGCGGTCAGCTCCGAGGCAGTTCAACTTTCCCCTCACCGGTCTTGCTCCTCTGACCCCCTCCCTGACAGGTTTCCCTGCGAGAGCCGTCCCCAGCCTACCTGCATGCGAATCTCTCCTGCGCCTGTTTCAACCTAAGAAGACATCCAGGAGGAAATGAACACATGTCCCCTTTTCAAATCTATTAACATTTTCCTTCATGAAATCTTGTTTGGGTTCTACATTTATACTGTATTTGCCACCATGGATCAAAATAATGTGCATCCGTATTTTCTCCTAGTTGTTTCAGTGGTCCGTATTTCCACATGCAACTCTTTCCGTCACCTGGAGTTCATATCAGGGCAACGTGTGATGTGGAATCTAATTAAAGCCCCCCCCCCACACCGCTGACCCCCAGCACTCATAGAATAAGCCACCTTCTTCTCCACGGATTTTGAACGTGATTTGATTTCACAAGTAATATATCTGAATGTCTTAACTTGGGAGTTGTCAGACTTAGGGGTCCAATACAGGCAGAATGTCACAATTTGTACGTAGCCAGCAGGGGGCTCTGGTGCATAAGAAGTGGGCGCCTGCGGCCTGGCTAAGCTCTTCCAATAGTTTGCTTTCTCTGAAATGGATTCTGACGTTCCAGAGCTAGACTTCCCCAGCGGCCAGCTGGGGCCAAGGTGGCAGGGGGACGGTGACGGGTGGGGGCTCCTTCTGCTGTCAGCGCGAGGGCAGGGCGTGAGAAAGGCGAGAGTCCCAGAGACCGTGCCTAAGGAGTCTGGTGGCGGGGAGGGTGCTCCACTCCAAGTGCCCCTCACGGGGCAGTCTGCTCACTCAGTAATGCGTTCCCCGTTGCTGGGAGGGCTTAGGCAGGGGCTCCAGGAATGTTTCCATTAGTTTTCCGGAGACCTGAAGTCCGCCAGTCAACGGCGCTCCAGGGTGTCTACACGGTAATGTACTGAGTTTATAAAATGCAAAGCGCTTAATGACATTCCTTGATGAAATGTTCTCTGCAGGAACCCAGTAACTTTTGTGCTATGATTCGAGGCTCAGGGGAAGGACCTGACTTGCCGCCGGCTCTCTGTCACAACACCTGTGTTGACATCACTATAGATTCATTGCCCTGGCTCCCCAAAACAGCAAGGGCTGCATCAGTGGGCCAGTTCTGGGCCTTGACAGTCACCTGAGAGGCGGACAGGACTTTCATGTGATCAGGTGTGTGGAGTTGTGTCCACGGCCTTGGCAGTGGGGACACCTCCCCGGGGCCCCTCCCCGGGGCCCCAAGCTGCAATCACAGGCAAACCCCTGCTCGCTGAGCCTCATCCGGGAGTGAGGCCCCAACAGGAGCTGAGCCCTTCTTTTCTTGGAGGCCCTGAATTTGATTTCATGGGACAATGGTGTGAATGTCACCGAGGTCACTGAACCTGTCCGGTGTGGCTGTCTCGTGTCTTTGTTAGCCTGGGTGGGGTTGGGTCAAGGAGCTTCATGCCTCCCACAGCAAGCAGGGCTCCTGGGACCACATGCGTGGGGTCCTTGGCTGCTTGTCAGCATGAAGACCCTGGGCTCCTGCTCAACCCTGCTGAGCCAGAGTTGCCGCATGGGCTCAGCGACCTGCATGTAATTGACGACCCCCAGGGGACTCTGATGCACAGTGAAGTAGGAGACCACTGACCACAGGATAAGCCCAGCCCCTCTCCAGCACGGCTCACAGGCCCTGCAGAATCTGGTCCCCGCCTCACATACGTCTCTGTGAACCCTCCCGCTACCACCACTGCCACCGCCACCACCACACACACCGTACACTGTGACCCAGTCACCCTCTATGCCTGGAATTTGGAGATGGCACCTGGACGGTTCATCCTACTGTGATTGTGCCCCCGCCGGTCCCTGTGCCTGAATGTTGTTTCCAACACCACCCCCTTCAACCCACCTCCGACCCCGGAAACCCCATCAGCTGCGCAGGCTTCAGGTTCAGTTTGGGCTGCTGTCTCTTTCCTGAAGTCTCTCTGGTATCATTTGTCCTTGGGCTACATTGACTCTACCGTCCCTATGCCCACTGGGCCACGTCCAGACTGCTGTCCCTCACCTGTCATATTTTGGGGCCCTGTGGGTCCACTTCCTCCCTTCCAGCCTGCATCCCACAAAGACAGCACCACCATCTTATTGGTCATGTAACCTTAAGGTCTACCCAAGGACACTCAGCAGCAGAGGAGACTTCTTAAGGGTTTGCTGGATGAATGAATGGGTTGTTGTCTTCAGAGATCCTGAGAAGAAAGAGCATAGCATGTGGTCAGCTGGGTTTTGGGCGACGGAGCAGCAGATTGGCCAGCATTGTGAGTGTGGGTAAGACCTTTACTGGAGAACGGCGGAGCATCCTGAAATGGGAAGGGGACTTGCCTATCTGGGCTTTTGTCACATTTGACTGAGACCAGCCTTGGCAGTTTGGATGGTGCAGACTTCAGGAAGCTGATCTTCTTGCTCTTTGTCGCAGGTTTTGTGACTGGCTCAAGGTCCACAGCAAACAGCAAGGTTGCGGTTTGAACCTAGGTTCGTTGGATCCCAAAGCGTATGCTCTTTCTGCCTCTAGTTCAGCTTTGCACCTGCCACTTTTTCTCTTCCCTGTTAAAGTCAACTCTGCCTTATTCCAATTTCCCAAACCACCCAGCCAACGTTGCCTACCAGGTACCAGGCATGTGTTAGCCATTGAGGGTCTGGCATGGGGACTTCAATAATCAGAGGGAAGTTCCCAGGAATGGAGCAATGGCAGCCATTCTAGGCTCTGTGGCAGCAATAGATAAACCCAGGGTTCTCTACGACTTAATGCAATAAGGGTTTGTTTCTTTGGTATGTAAAGTTCAATGTGCTCCTCTGCCATGTAGCTCTGAGGTGCATACTGCCTCTGCAAGACAGAAAGACACCTGTCAGTTCATTCACAGGCCACTGGCCCCGACCTAGCTACAAGGGAGGCTGAGATGTGCAGAGAAGCACACGTAATACTTGTGAGCACCATCTCTACCAAGGATGCCTTCTGGGCTCCAATCACCTCTTTGACCGAGCTCACTAAACCCTCTTCCAAAACCTCTTCCAGCTGCTATATCCAGTTTCAAGCCCAGGATTTCCTGATGACGCTCAACCGTCTTCCCATCAGGCGGGAATCTGTGAGCTGAAAACACAAGCCACTTGGCAGCCCCACCCCCAGTATATAATACATGGAGTTGGGATACTGTGGCCTCAATAGGCACTCCCACTTGGAGAGAGGAGGAATGGGAGATAGACCGCAGTGGTTCTGAAATCCCACTGGGCCAACACTATCGAAGCCCCGACCCTCAGTCCGCAGAAGGTCCACGGTCTGGCTCTGACTCTGCCCTCTGGAAGCTGCTCCTTCTCCTTGTTCTCCATTACTGCTGGCTCCACCCACCTTGGTGGCATGTAAAGTGGTCCCGGAGGAATGAGTCCTCCCTGGGGACGGCTTGGCTCTTTAGGTCACTTTCTTAGAAGCTTTTGGTGCAAGGATCGTCTTCAGACTTACACAGCGCAAGGCCGGCTCAGTCTGGCCGTGGGGTTTCTTTGGTACTATGTCCTTTGCAACCAGCACATTTCTGACTTACTTGCTTCCAGCTGGGTGCATGCGTCAGTAACCGCATCCACAGTTGGTATTGAAACCGGTTCCCGGTCTGCGTTAATTCTTCACTCCCTCGCGCCAGGCCCCACCCACCGCGGGCATGTGCGGCAGCCCCCGGCCTTACTCCGATCTTTGCTGTGGATTTGATCTTTCCCGGGAAGTTTGCTGGACTTTGTAGCTTAAAACCTCTTTGATCCCACTTCTTCCTGTTTTGGATCTAGAAGCAGTGGGCTTTTTCATCCCTGCCATGCCTCAGATTTTTGGACTATTCTCCCACCCCTTTCGTCTTGTCTATGCTCATCTATTCTTATAATGTCTTATCAAATCCAACCGCTAGCAACCAACACACCACAAACGATGTGTTTCCAGCACCCGTCCTGGACTCGCCAAGTCAGTGAGCCCAGGGCCTACCTCCCAAGTCACTGCAGGCCATGGGCTCCCCTTAGGTTTGCTATTTCACGCCAAGAGGAATTGACAAATTTCCCTCCTAAAGCATGATTTTCCCCAGTGCCCTTCACCCTATCGCTAAGGAAGTGTCACGTGTTTTAGGTGTGTTTTTATGGCAGGACTCCTTTTCCACTCTTAATTTCTGTTGTACTCAGAAATATATATATTTGATAGAAACAATACATATATATTAGATAGCTATAGATAAATCTATATCTCTATCTATACTTAGAAATATATGTATTTGATAGAAATAATATATATATATTAGATAGATATAGATAAATCTGTATCTCTATCCATCTATCTCAGTATCTACCTACCTACCTACCTACCTATCTCTCTCTTATTGGCCTGTTTCTCTGGAGACCCCTGACTGATATCGCTGGTCTAAGGCCTGCATTTGACCCATGAGGAGGGACCAAGAGCCAGTGAGGGGAAGTGACACGGCCAAGGTCACGCCTTGAGTTGCTAGCCGGGTCCCGGTATCCTGGCCCCCAGGGGACCAGGCAAGGTTCCTTGCTGTCCTCTGAAGGAAGCCTTCGCTGGAAGAGCCGGAAAGTTGGGCTCGCGTGGCCGCCTTTCACCTCCGTTCAAGCACAGCCCTTGCTCCGCGTGCGGAGCTGTGGGGCCCGTGTTGAAGTGGATTGGTTTTCATGTCTCAGAACTTCAGCCCAGAGGGAAGGAGGGAGGCGTGGAGGGAGGGACATTTTCCCCGATTCTCATTTCCGTGAGATGTGGCATCATTTTGGTCATTAACTTTGAGGAGCATTGTCAGACCGCTCGATCCCCCGGGGCGCAGTAATGACATCCGCGGTGCGTGAAACGCTGTTCCAGGTAGAAAACTTGAGGCGAAGGGGACGCTCAGCTTCGAGAGCTGACCCAGTTTTTCAAAGAGCCCCAGAGAATTCGCTGTGCTTAAAACCCCGCACTTCCTTCATCCCCTGTCAGAGAAATTTCCCCTTGTTGTCGCTTCTGCTGTCCTTGCCCCAGACAGCGCACTGGGCCTCTGGAACCTCCGAGTCCCCCTTGCACCCCGCCCAAGGGCGCCCTCCCATGCCCCTGCCTCTCGAGGCTCTCACGGCCCTGCTGTCTACTGTACAGCAGTCGCCATACGGCTTGACCCACGGTGTCTCTAAGAGATGCAGGGTCGCATGGAGCTTGGGAGCTCACACTCTGGGGGGAGGCTCGGTTGGGGGCCAGCGTGGCACTTATTGGCTGCGTGACCTTTTACTAAGCCTCAGTCTCCTCCTCTGTGAAAAAGGGGCATCTCAGGTAACTCCCCAGCGGCTCTTGTGAGGATTAAAGGAGAAAACATGCGGGTGACTTACGAGCCATCCTCCTCCTCATCAGCATTCGAGCGCCTCCCTCTCCCTCCTCATCGTGGGCCCCTAGAGCGGGGCCGTGCCGTTCACATTTTTACCTTTGATGCTAGCCTGGCCTTGTTGAATCTTCAAAAAGAGCTGAATAAGTGATGAAGTAGGGGAAAATGCCCATTCATGGGTTACTAAATGAATGAAAATCTTCATTAGCGGAGGGGCGGGAGCTGGGTGGGACCATCCTTAGGACTAACTCCGGGCCCTGATGTCCGGACACGCGTTTGGCAGTGTCCTGGTCATGAGAAACATTGTTTGCAGGAGTCCGACATGTAAGAGATGAAAGAGAGGCTCTGACTGCCGGGCAGGCGGGTTTACCGGGACCCTCCCGGCTCAGCCCACCTTGCGGGCTCTGGCTTTCCCGTGAGCCAAGTGCACCGTCGCTGGCTTTCCCCCAGGGGCCCTGCAGAGATGGAGCTTATAAAACACAGCGTTGGCCCTCTCCCTCCCATCCACCACCCAGCGACCCCTCCACCATCCTTAGGAAACACCCCAGAAGCAGTAGAACCCCGCTTCCTGAAAATGCGCTCTGTGCTGTGATTTATGGCGGCAAAAACTGGCAACCAGCCGAAAAGAGACAGCACCAGGGATATCTACCCAACACAGTGAGTTAGAAAATTCCGCTTAATGAAATAAACACTGGCTGAGAAGAAAACAGTAACTCTGAACATAACCTGCCACCCAGAAAAAAACTAAGTGAAACAGGATGGGAGCTTGGTGAAAATATTTCTTCGTCTGAATAAAAGACGCAGAGGAACGTGGGAGAATTAAGACAAAGTGTTAGGCTGGGTGAGAGGAGTCTGGCTGACCGTTCACCCCTTTTTTCATTTCCTTTATTGCTAACATAAAGCTGCTTGTACAACATAAAAAAGTCAGGGGTTAAAAAAGAGACTGGGATTTTTCTACAAAGGCATTAACGGGAAGTTTTTCTTCTTTATTCTCATGTTAAAGCTGTTTTATAAAACAGTCTGGCATACATTCAAGTGGGAGAGGGTGTTGAACTGTGCCTTGTGTGTGTGTGGGCATGCATCTATGTGCATGTCTGTACACACATGTGCGCACGTGTACAAAATGCACATGTGTGTTCTGCTCAACATGGGCGAGAGGCAAGTCCAGGAGATCCCCTGCCGCCAGCCTCACTGCCTCCCTTCTCCAGTCTCATCCCATCAGCCTGCGGGACGCTGCCCCCGGCGGCACCCCCAGCGGGCACCCCCGGCTCAGAGTGCCGCTAAACAAGTGTGCAGACCGAGCCCGGCCTGCCCTTCGTTCTGGCAGATTTGAGAGGAGGAAAACAAACTCCGCTCCTGCATGAGAACAGCAAGTTCATCCAAGCAGCGTCTCCACAGGGAGAAGCGAGTGCTGTGAAGCCTTGTAAAACAACCTGGCACTCCTGGAGAGTGCCTTTTTTTTTAAAGAAAAATTTTAAGAAGAATATCTGTGTTCAACATGGTGTAGCACAAAGATCATGACCCTGGGAATGAGCGAGACCTCGGTTTCGATCTCCTCTCTGCTACTTCTGGCTGTTGGACTTCGAGCAACATATTTCATCGACTGGGTCTCTCATGTATAATTGCTTTCTCATCTGTAATTGGAGCCACGGATTGAATGTTTGCGCCCCACCCCCCATCCTAACCCCAAACATGATGGCATTTGGAAGAAGGGCTTTCGAGGTGGTTAGATTTAGATGCAGTCATGAGGGTGGGGTCCCCGCGCTGGGATTAGTGCTGTTACAGGAAGAAGAGACCCCCGTGCTTTCTCCCTCTACTGCGTGAGGACACAGCAGGAAGGCGGCCCCCTTCACACCAGGAGGAGAGCCCTCCCCAGGAACCGAATTGGCAGGCACCTTGGTCTTGGACTCCCGGCATCCAGAACTGTGAGGAAAAAAGTGTTTGATGTTTAACCCACTTGGCCTATGGCGTTTCATTATAGCAGCCCAAGTTGATTAAGATGATTGAGTATAAATGTATCTGATTCTAAGCTTAGAGTAAAACGAGATAATGTCCAAAAGCCTCAATGCCTGTCTGTAGGCACATAGCAGATGCTCAATAAATATTATTCCCGAGTTTCTTCCCATCTTGATGAGCTTCAAAATGCTTCTCCATATCATTCATCTCCCTGCGCCAGCTAATATTTAATATAAATAATGATAAGGAGGAGAATCTGGAAATGTGACCTGACTGGGTCCTTCTCTCCCTTCTCCCTTCCGTTTGCCTCACCAAGTTCTGGATTGGACTAATAAGAAAAGACACAGACTTGGGCATATCCTGTTAACACCCTCGAACTCTAAGGATAAAGAGAAGTTCTTACAAGCTGCCTGGCAGAAGTAACAAATTATCAACAAAGGAGAAAGATTTTGACTGACGTCAGACTTCTCTGCATCAACTAAGAGTGAAGACAGTAGGGTAGCATCTGCAGACAGCTGAATGGGAGGAACTGTGACACCGAGTCCTAGATCCCACCAAAGACATCCTTCCTCAGAAGTATATACATATATGGCCCACCTGAAAAATGACTTGCTAATGAGGCTCATTAAATAATAAATAAACTCGAAGAGAGACTTTGAAATAGGGAAGGTGAACAGAAGGGGAGCAACGGTGAGCACTGTCATGTAATAAACATATACATACATGTATATAATGAAATTTAAAAGAATAAGGTCAGACTGCCTAGGATAGTGTAATATGTTTGCTGAGCAAGGACCCTTGCATAGAAAGGACAGATTATCCCACATCGTTCTCGACTGAAAGAATATTGAACCATCTCAGCAAAACCTAAGAGCTGGGAGTGCTGGGGGGAGGGGCAAAGCGAGAGCACCCCCACAGTCCCCGCTGGGGTAGCAGGGGAGGGCAAAGAGAAAGAGGAAGGCGAAAATATCTCCAAGACACAGCTTGCTGGGGGAGGAGCGTGCACGGGCGACATAGAGCATCTTGGTGACGACTCAGTGCATCTTTGGTGAGAAAGAGAATAGCTAATGTCTTAGTTCCAACTATTTGTTGCCAAATACATGCCTGATGAAGGGGGCGGGGGAAGGGAAAGTCCGCCTAGCTGGAGAGGAAAAGGACAAGAGAGCTTCCACATGGATGGTGGGAAGAAATAAAATGAATTGTAGTTTCTTGAGCATGTGACCTAAAATTAGAAAGCAGAAAAATGCAACAGGGTGAAACAAATAATAAACATAAAATTAATTTAAGGAATAGTGTACAGTCTATAAGCAGTCACACTAAACACCAATGGCTGGCTTTCCCATCCAAGGGCAGAGACCTTCATAGTGGGTTCAAAAAATAACTTTGAACCATAGGCTGTGTTCAAAAGGCTATGCTTAAGGCAGCAATAAATGTTTAAAAATGAAGACAATGGCAATAATGGAATGGTTACAAGATAAAACACAAGAATCAATATGCTTTGTCTCTTCCAATAATATGGAAATAGGGAGAAATATTTCATTTACAGTAGTGATAAAAACTCTAAAATATTTAGAAATAAATATAACAAGAAAGGACAGGATCTATATGAAGCACATTAGAAAATCGCATTGAGGGGCAGAAGACAAGATCTGAACAAATGAAATAACATGGTGGTTTAGAAAAAGATGTGTCATCATTAAAATGTGAGTCTGACCAAAATAAGCGTGTAAATGGAATAAAACTTCAAAGTCTAGGTTATTTCTGGGGTTTGTGATTGAATAATGTAATATATAAATGTATATGGAAAATTAAGTGCCTGATAATTGTCCCCGCACACACACCAAAAGGGTGTGGACCTGCAAAGAGACCATCCGGCAGACACATCCGAGTTACAGACAGAGAGTGAATGATTCGCTTTCCCTGACCTCAGGCTCTCTTACAAAGCCGTTGCCACCAAACTCGCCGGATTCGGTGCAGGAATGACAAATAGATCAGGAGAACAGAATCGAAGGCGCACGACCAGAGGCAGATTAAGGTCGGTTGAGGCCCCGGGCAGAGAAGAAAATATTGGGCCCCTTAAAAAAAAGAGAGACACAGGGAAAATAAAAATACATGTTAACCATATTTTTAAATAAATAAAAAATATTATGTACTATTAATCTTTTATTTCCAATAAAATTGGAATATATGTATAATATAATTAATAATAGCATAATAATAATCACAAAGTTTTGATTAAGTTTATAATCTACCAATTGTAAACTTGTATGTAATTAAAATTGCACACATGAAACCAAACTTGGTGTCATTAGAAAAAAATGTAAAGTTGGGGTTTTGCGGGGCCCTTCAGAAGTCGGGGTCCAGGACATGTGCCTGGTGCACCCGCCGTTAAATCCGCCTCTGTGCACGACCCATTTCAATAAAAGATTTCAATATGTAATAAAACAGTGGCTCAGTATGGTGGGGAAGCGGATTATTAAACACAATGCTGACACAGTTGGCTACCCATTCATAAGGAAACAAAACTGAATCTCAGTTTTAGATCATAGAAAAAAGTTAGATGGTTTACAGGCTTTGTTTAAAAAAGATAAAATAAAAAATTCGCAAGAGAAACTATACATTTGATCTAGAGGGTGGGAGAATGTTTCTGAACCGAGACCAGAAACCTGGATGTTATCAAAGAAAAGGTAGATGTATGTGGATATATAAAATTTTAAAACACACATG
>PVJD01018588.1:0-13993 GCA_004026545.1 Mormoops blainvillei | reverse complement strand
TATCACCAAGATTGGTGTGGCTGCTATGATTCGGGCTGCGACGTTAATGACTCCACTCCCCTTTCTGCTCAGGCGCTTCCACTACTGCCGTGGCCCAGAGATCGCCCACTGCTACTGTGAGCACATGGCTGTGGTAAGGCTAGCTTGTGGGGACACTCGCTTCAACAATATCTATGGCATTGCTGTGGCCATGTTTATAGTGGTGTTGGATCTGCTCTTTGTTTTCCTGTCTTATATCTTCATCCTTCGGGCGGTTCTACAGCTTGCCTCTCAGGAGGCTCGCTACAAGGCCTTTGGAACATGTGTGTCTCATATAGGTGCTATCTTAGCCTTCTACACACCTGTTGTCATCTCCTCAGTCATGCACCGTGTGGCTCGCCGGGCTTCCCCACATGTGCACATCCTCCTTGCCACTTTCTATCTGCTCTTCCCACCCGTAGTCAATCCCATTATCTATGGGGTCAAGACCAAGCAGATTCGTGAGAGAGTCTTAGGACTATTCCTGAGAAAGGATATATAAATGGAGAGTGAGGGACAGGTGGAGAAAGAGTGGTGCAGGTTGAATGATGGGTGTGTGGATATGATAGGAAGTGGAGGGCTGTCAAGAGTGTCTATGTTTAGTTCTTTCCTGTATAGTGAAGAAAGCAAATGATGTCCTGAAACTAACTGTATCACTAGTCTGATCAGGACTCCAGGGTCTGAATTCTCCGGACTCAAAGCTGTTGATTTTGTTATTTTTCTTGGTGTCCTCCCTCCTACAATGAGCTTGACAAAGGCTTAACCTACTCTCCTTTAGGCGACATCACCTGAAGGCACAAAGGTGCTTGCAAGTTTATTAAGAGAAGACTGAGGATCTGAGTTTCTATTCTGAATTGTTGAGAATTTGGTTAATTATTCACTCAGGACCTACTTGAGAAACAACATTTCCTGTGATGCAGGAACTGTTTCTTAGTCATTCTGCCAGGTGATGTCCGGCCTCTGACCAAACCCTTTCAGTTTGGGGCAGCTTGTGCAGTTCTAAGGCAGCTGTGGCTGTAACAAATACCTAAAAGTGTAGAAGTACACTTGGAATTGGGAAGCAGATAGAGAACTGGGAAAATTTTTGAAGTATACATTAGAAAAAGTCTAGAGTGCCTCAAAGGGATTTTTGGTTAAAACTATAGCATTAAAGGCATTCTTGTTTGGATTCAGAAAGAAAAGAAAACTATAGAAAAAGCTTCTATCTCTTTAGAGAATCCCTATATCACCATGAACAGAATGTTGGCAGAATATGAACAATAAAGGCTCTTCTGATGAGGTCACAGACAGAAAGGAGGAGTGTACTTTTAGTAACTGGAGAAATGTCATTCTCCATTTAGTAACTGGAGAAAAGTTTTGTGGAAAGTAGAATTCGTAAGTGATGAACTTGAATGTTCAGCTGAGGATATTTCTAAATAAAGTCTTTAAGGTATGGCCTGATTTTACCTTGCTCTGAATAGTAAAAGCAGAAGAGAGAGAAATATTGAAGAATGATTTGTTAAACAAAAAGGAACCAGAACTTAAAGGTTTGGAAAATTCTTAGCTTCTCCAGATTGCAAAAAATAAAAAGTATATTCAGGAGAAAACTTCTAAGGGTATGGCTGTGCAACCACTTTCTTAAAAAGATTATTTTTGTGACTTATTTATCCAAATAGCTATTTCAGCAGAAGTCAGGACTAGAGATAGAGTTATACAGGAAAGGCCATGGAGGACCCTCATGTCTGATAGTTTGGACTCCCATGAATTACATGGGAGGTCAACAATATTTATGAGAATTATATACTAGAAGTACTGCTGGCTTGGACTGAAGGCGATGGAGATGAGGTGAAATGACAGAAAGCTGTTAGGTTTCTGGGATTCTATAGAATTGGCCAATGGAGCTATTTGGCTGTCATCATGACCTCATTCTTCAAGAACAGGGAAGAACAACACCAAGGTGATTCAGAAGTTTTTAGGGCTGTCATTGCCATTGTGGGACCAAGGAGCACAGACCCAGGGGTGGGGCTCTTTCTCCTCAGTTTCAAAGGGAGAGGTACATCCTTCCTTTCAGGAGGTCAGGCTGCCTCCGCCAAGGACCAAGGGTTGCAGATACCCACCCAGGGCTGACTTGTCAGGGCTTCAGGCAGGATTGGGGGGTCAGAGTCACCGTACAGGTAGACCCCTTCAGGCCTAGTAGACAGAGTATAAAGCCAAAAAAGATTATTTTAGAACCTTAAAATCTAATGTAATTTGCCCTGCTAGGTTTCATGTTTGTTTGTAACTCGTAACACCATTTTAAATTTTCTTTCTGATTTCTTCCTTTTGGAATGGGGCTGTCTATGCTGTGCCTGTGCCCCACTGTATTTTGGTAGCAGTTAACTAAATTGGTTTCACAGGTTCACAGCTGAAGAAGAATTTTGCCTAAAGGTGACTCATACTGTAACCAAAACACAGGTCTGGCTGCCTGCTGCTACGAAAGCCAATACTTGAGAGAGGTGCTGATGTAAAGAAAAGTAGCTCATTTTCAGATGCCAGCCACTTGGTATATGGGGGACCCAAATCTCAAAGCTCATCTCCTGGGAAGATGGAGGACTCCCTTCTCAAAGCCCATCTCCACATCTCAATGGAGGCAGAAGTTTTTATAATGATGGAGAGGGGAACAGAACAAAGTGATTAAGGGAGGGGATTGAAAGGCTCTCTATGTGAAAGCTAGTACAGTCCATTCTGATAGGACAAGTGATGGTCCGGTGCGCATTATCCTGGTTTAGTCATCCTGGCTCAAAGTCATCCCAGCTTCACGTCATCCTGATTTTACAGTTGAAGGTCAGCAAACCTCCCAGGGCTGGGATACCTGAAGGTTGGAGTCTGTATATTTTGAAGTTAGTTCCTAGGATTCTTATACAAACATGCTGTATATCTATATGCTACATATTAGTCAGAGTTAGCATTTATAGAAATAATGTCAAAAGAATGGTGGGGTGGGTTACAATTCCCCACTGTCACAATTTTCCACTGTTACAATGCCTCAAGCCTCACCCATAAATGACTAAATGAGATTTAAATGGAATTTCATATTCAGGGTTGAGGATGGAATTAGTTAACACTTTGGAGGTTGTTAGGATGATGTGAATTTGTTTTTGTGTGAGAAGGATGTGCATTATAGGAGCCCAGAAATCAGGTCTTTGCGAGCTGAACTGCATCCCCCTCACATGGTTTATCTGTTGAAGTCATAACTCCCAGAACCTCACATAGGGTCTTTAAGGAGGTAATTAAGTTTAAATGAGGTCATTAGGCTGATTGCTAATCCAATATAAGTCCTTATAGGAAGGGAAAATTTGGACACAGATACTGTGGGAAGATCCTGTGAGGACACAGGGAGAAGAATGCCATGTAGAAGCTAAGGAGACAAGCCTCAGAAATCAACCCTGATGGCATCTTAACTTGGACTTGTAGCTTCCAAAATTGTGAAAAAATAAATGTCTCTCATTTAAGCCACTGAGTTTGTGTTACTTTGTTATGACAGCCTAGCAAATTGGTGCCCCCTGTTACATCACCTTCACCAAATGCATTCCTTTACTTTTATCTTGTGACTCCTTGGTTTCTTCAGAGATTACTGTTTAAAGGTTATGTATATCTATCGCTTTCTTAATTAAGTTTATTGGGGTGACATTGGTTAACAAAACCATACAGGTTTGTATGTCTATTTTGTTATCTATTGTAATCTCTCTCTCACTGTTTTTTTTTTAATCCTGTTCTGAGGACATGATTATTGATTTTAGAGAGAGGGGAAGGGAGGGAGAGAGAGAAACATCAATGTGAGAGAGAAACATCAATGTAAGAGAGAAACATCCATTGGTTGCCTCTTGTATGTGACCTGACTGGGGACCGAACCTAGGCAAGTGCTCTCATGAGGAATCGAACTTGCCACCTTTCGGTTTACAGGACAACACTCCAACCAACTGAGCCACACTGGCCGGGGTTATGTGTCTATGTTTCTTAACTTTGAAAGAGACTCCCCAAACCCATGTCTGATGAGATGTGGAAGGTAAGAAGGTGTTGAAAAGGGAAGGGTACAGTAAGAAACTAGTTGTGCCTGTTCTTTTCTCTGCCCTCATAATTCTCTCTCTCTCTCTCTCTCTCTCTCTCTCTCTCACACACACACACACACACACACACACAAGGATATTCTACCTTTAGATCCCATGTGGTCAAAGCCCCTTGTTTGTTTTTTCTGAGTACAGTTTAGACAGGTGAAAACCTTAGAAATAATAGCAAATACTAACAACACAAAGAAACAGAGAGTGACATGTCCTAAAAGAAGCTATTTTCTAAAACAAAGGCCTGCTTATCCTCCTGAGGACTTACACAAGGAATGTCACCAGCCTTCAGGTCATATCCATCCCCGGTAAAGAAGGAGTGGCTTTGTTTCTAAGTCCACGTCCAGTGTTACAGGGATCCCACAGCCAGGTAACACATACATCAGAATAACCCAGAATAGTCACAGGTAGTGAAAGGAAAGTTAACTTCTGTATTTGCTCATTTGAGCAGACAAACAAAGTGTGTATAAGAAATATAAGCAGCCTGTAAGCACATAAAATGTATTCTTATGCAAGAAAGGTGAGTTTATAAAAAATAAACTTGGTGCAGTAGCCTGGGCTTTATTACAATATTTCCAAACATCTATTCAGCAGGAATTTTCAAAATTCCAAACGAGGGTGTAGAGCTGCACATCACCCATGAATTAGCAGGAAGGGTACTTCCGTGTGGCACCCTGTTGGGCTCATGATCCCACCGCGCCTTCCTTTCCTCCTGCTGCTCAAGCCTGAAGCCAGAGTTATCTCTGAACCTCTTCTCTCATTTTTTAAAGAAATCTCGTCAGTACTTTTTTTTACGAGTATATACGCAACCTGATTACTTCTTACCACACACACAGCTACCACCTTGGTTATGAGACAACATCTTCCCTTCTCTGGGTTACTGCAATAATTTTACCTGCACCTCCTATTCCTGTTCTCATCATATAAATCAGACGCAATGTCTTAAAACTACCAAATCATGCCAATTCTCTGCTCAAGGCTCCGGCTTTTATTCTGAGAAAAATTAAGAATCTTTGCGAAGTGTTTGCGTGACCAGCAGCTCCTGTGTGATCACAAAACTCAGCTAACAACAAAAAACCCCTGTGGGTGTGGAGAGCATGTTAAATTTATTAAGTGCCTGGGACCAAAGTAACCCCTACAGTTTATTCAACAAAAACAATGGAAGGCAGAATACAATTCAATAATAGCTCTAAATGGGTGAAAGAAGAGAAAGGACTCTAGAATTCTAGTTTCAGGGAAAAAGATCTTTCATGATTGAAGATGACTGAATGAGTTTGTTTTATAAACAATTCTTCTTCTCCTTATTTTTAAATTTATTTATTTTTTATTGTTGACACTATTACAGATGTCACCCATTATCCCCCCTTTGCCCTCCTCCACCCATTCCCTCCACCCGGCCTTCACCACATTGTTGTCTGTGTCCATGGGCTATGCATATGGGCATATATGCTCTTCGGCTGATCTCTTCCAGTTTCCCCACCCCCTTCCCCTCTGAGATCTGTCAGTCTGTTCCATGTGTCCCTGCCTCTGGTTTTATTTTGTTTGTTGGTTTATTTTGTTCATTAGATCTCACATATGAGTGACATATGGTATTTGTCTTTCTCTGACTGATGGAGTTTGTTACTATTAGGCCTTCACTAAAAGAAACCTGAAAGTAGTTCCTTCAGGCAGAAGGGAAATGATCCAAATAGAAATATAGAAAAGTAGGAAGGAAAGAAGGGCACCAAAAAAGTTAAGTATGTAGATAAATATATATGAATATTGATGCACAAAATGCAGAAAGACACAAATGGAATTGTACTGAGGTTCTAATGCAGGTATTCTAACAATTCTAAGTGTTCTACTATTCTAACATTTATCTCTAGCCCAGTTATCTAAGCCATGGTCACTGCCCACCCACTCCATGTGCTTCTTATCCCTGGCCCTGTGACGTCAGGCTTTATCCCCTCAGAATGAAGTCAGGGGCAAAGCAAGGTATTTGTGCCCTCAGACCCTGCCTCCTTTATGTGGCTTTTTCTTCTGGATGCTCTGACTTCAAGTTGTACTCACTCTATAAAGCTTATAGCATCCCGCCACCCTGGACATGGCCTAGATTCCTGGTCCCTAAGAGTATCATGCTACTTTTAACTTTACAGTGTGTCCTCTGTTCCATTGTGAGCTTTCTCTCAAAGTAAGGCTAATTTTTCTTTGTCTAGCTTTTGCCCGACACCAACTTTTGCATTTAATTTTTTAAAAAGATTTTTAATTTATTTTATTTTTAGACAGAGGAGAAAGAGAGGGTGAGAAACATCAATGTGTGGTTGCCTCTCATGTGCCCCCTACTGGGGACTTGACCTGTAACCCAGGCATGTGCCTTGACTGGGGAATCAAAACGGAGACCCTTTGGTTTGCAGGCCAGTGCTCAATCCACTGAACTACACCAGCCAGGGCTGCATCTAATTTTTTGAAGAGGTGCTCTTTACATAACCTGTATCCTCTTGGCCTGGCTGTGCTTGGTTAATTTAGGGTCCAACATTAAATCCATTATAAAGGAATTACGCTTTATCTTAACATCTCAGGAGATTAGACATATCATGGCGATGAGGGGATAGGGTGCCCCTGAATCAAATACCTGAAGGCTAATAGGAAATATAAAGTTAGGGTCAGGGTAGTCTCTGGGAAGGGAGTGAGTATGACTGAGGTGCATGGATCTCAAATTACTTAATAAAAAATCATGGGGAATTAGAGCATGCGAACTCCATAAGGACTTCAGCAAAAGTCAGGGCTTCATAAAAAGCAGGAATTTAAGTGAATTGTAGGTAGAAAGATGGATCTTTATTATTTATAGATGGCTGATCATTGTTGATAAGTAATTACATTAATAGTGGCTTTCTCAATTACCTAATTAGATCCTAACTTCACCCTTTAAATTAGGAAAACTTGCAACTGTCTTCACTTTAGGTATAAGAAACAGAGCATGACCAGAGAACCGCTGTTCCAAGGTCCCAGGCTGGAAATCTATGCCTAGCTCAGGCCAATGTGCACCACGTATGCAAAATAAATAACTAACAGATGATCTAGGCCCAGTGAGGCTGAAGTTCCTGCCCTTCCAGGTCATATCAGGTACGACGTGGTTACAGTTTACATGTTGTAATGAGACTCTGTTTCTTAGGAGAAACTGCAGGGAGGGGTAGGGGTCTGGAGAGGTTTACCAAGGACCAAGGCATAAGGCACTACCTGAAGGGCTCACAGCTCTGAGCAACCAGTAATGACTCTTGGGAGGCGTGACTAAGCGCCACTAAACATGGGAAGGAGAGGGACTTCAGAGAGCCTTAGGGGTGAATCCCTGGCTCCAGGGAGTCCCCTTGTGTCAACGCCCAGAGAAGAGGCCAGAAGGGCTCTTCCATGAGCCCCTGAGGGACTTCATCAAGTACAGCAGTGTCTGCTTCCACATCCTTTTGGGAGAAGGGCAGAGATTTGTGAAGATAAAGCCAGCCGCTTCCTTCCCAGCTCCCTTCTTCTCAAACTCCTCCCACTAAAGTTTCTTGGAGCAGAGGACAAGGCCAAGAATTCTACTTCAGAGTGAAGACTGTGGTCAGAGCTGAACTAGCAGAAACAGGAAGGAAGTGACGCAGGTGTGGTGAGTGGGTGAGGATGGGGCCCTCTTCATTGCCTTCCACACCCAGTCCTGGTCTTAGGCATCAACTCCCTGTCTGCTCCCTATTTCGTTACTGCCTCTATTTCGGCTCCTCAACTGAGGAGGCATAAGTCTTGGCGGCCCAACCCAAATGCTTTGTCTACAAACTCCAGACACTCCTTCCACTACAGAGGATTTTTGCTTTCTTTTCTATGCCGAACACTGTGGTTCACCTCCAAACAGCCATAGCTGATTATTTCAGCTTGAATCCTGTTGCTTCTCACCTATCGTTTCTCCTCCCACCCCACCAGGATCCTTGTCTAACACAGGAAGCTTCTGCACTAGGTCTGAGCTAGGAAGATGCAGGGAGAGGTAAGGAATACATTTCTTATAGGCTCTTATTCCACAAGCCACATCCTTGAAGGAACTTAGGTGAGTGACTATTCTCCCGTCTCTGGGTCATAATCATTCAAATTATCTTTCTGATACCCTCTAATGAGACGGGTGTAGACTACAAAGTAGTACCCGTATTAACCAAGTACTTTCTGCGTCTGGAGACCCATGTAAGCACTTTTGGAAACAACAAAGAAATAGACAAGTCCTGTGATCTGGCGTGGACATTTTGGCTTCTGAAACAGAGTCCAGGCTGGTTGAAACATTCGCTACAAAGCAGGCTCCGGTGTACTGGATATTTGGTAAGAAAGACTGGCTCTACTGGCTCCCGTTCTCTGAGATCCCTATTCTGGGTGGGATATATTTCTGATGAGCTTCAACAGAAGTGAGGGTATGCAGTGTTGGACACCTTGTGTTTGGGATATAAGTTGGACAGAACACATAGATTTTTTTTGTGTGTAAGGAAGGGTGGATAGGTCACAGGGTGGTCGCTTACGTGCAGAAGGTAGAGAGAACAAGTCAGGGAGATGTAGGGACCCAGGGGCAAAATAATATATGTTCGGTTTTGTTGAAAAATACATATTTACTGAGGGTGAAGCTGCAACAGGTATGTGGGATCATTCACATCATTTATAGACTATTATGTACTGGGCACTGTTCTTGGCATTGGTAGTATACTAGGGAAAACAGAAAAGTTCTGCCAAAGCTGGAATTGTTCCCTACAAAGCCAAAATGCTTGTTCCTGGCAAAGATGAAGGTATATTAGTAAGTCATAGAAAAATTTTTCCAATGAGAAGATTTTATTCTGGTGCAGGTAACCAAAGGTGGCTGGGCTTTCTTAGAACTTCTATTTTGGTTGAATGTTAAATTGGAAGAAAACCAACTCTTGGACCAGATAGCAAGATCTTCTGAACATAATGAGAAGACAATTTCCATTCTGGCTGTTCATTCTTCATTTGGCTAAATATTCCACGCGATGTGCGTGCTAGATGCTAGAGGTGACTAAAGCAGCCCCTTCACTCCAAGTGCCTTCACTTCACAATGTGCAGAATTTTGTGAGAAGACAGAAATTGGAGTGTAAAGGCAGAGGCCTGCACACATTTTAGGAGTTTTTTTCTAGTCGTAAATGAGAGATGATGGAGTTTTGATTAAGTAGTGTGGTGGCTGAAATGCAGTAGGCAATTTTGAAACTTCCTGTGGAGGTTGACTCAGTTGGACTTGCTGGTTGATAATGGTGCAGGAAGCATGGGGCATAACCAAGGATAATGATTCTGGGATGAACCATTCATTGATTGGAGAGGGTATTATGTACTGAGACGCAGAATGCACGTAGGGGGAAGAAGTTAAGATTTTGGCCTCGAGCATGACAGACTGGGATACCTGAGGCTGCCATGCAGGGTAATAAGTAGACAGCTGGATACCTTAGTCTGCGGCTTAGAGAGAAGGCGAGATGTGGAAACATATTTTCATAATATCAGAGGTGTTAAATAAATTGAAGGTAAACAAGTAGAACGCCTAGAAAGAGGGTGATTTTAAAGGTCTTTCTTGATGCAATGTTCTTTCTTTTGTATATTTTGTTTTCCCTTGCTAGTGGTGAAATTCTCTTCAGTTTAAAAAGATGCCTTTCTTTGGAGGATCTCTTTACCACCTTCTTTTGTCCAGTCCCCCAACCTCTCTCACCTCCGAGTTCTGTCAGTCTGATCCATGTATCCATGCCTCTGGTTCTATTGTGTTCGTCAGTTTATTTTGTTCATTAGATTCCATATATAAGTAAGATTATATGGCATTTGTCTTTCTCTGGCTTAGCATAACTATCTTCAGAACTACTCATGCTGTTGCAAAGGGTAGCATCAACAATTTTAAAAAAATAAGAAAGATATCAACATACTAATTTTTGACATGTTAAAAATATTAAAAGTATGTACCTTAGAATTAATAAATTGTGGTATATATGCAGGGCAACTGGCTCTTTTGAAAACCCAGCAGAATGAGCAATCAGAATTACATTTTGAAAGAAGTGAAAAAACAGTTCTGAATAATTTAAAGAATCTTTAAAATATTCATTAGAAAATTTCCAAAAGGTCAAAGTAACTATGGCAATCTTGTTCATTTTTTATCTTTAAAGTTAATAAACTGTTCATAGAATAACCACTGCCTTGGTTCTTATCCAACAGTCTCCCTTTCCTTATTACTGTACTAACCCCCTGAGCCTCTTTTTTTTTTTTTTTTACACTTACCCTTTCATGTTATTCTCATGATAAGAGGCAGAGAAAACTTAAAATATTGTCAAATATGTCCTTTAGCTCATACAATGTCTTTGTGAGAGAAATGAAGAGCTTTTGCAAATTTCCTGCAAAGGCCTACCAGGTCCTGTGCGATCAGGCCCCACCTTGATGAGCCCTATAAATGCCTCATTCATTCAAACCCTTTAGCTATACTGGCATCATAGCTGATTTTTGAACATTAGTGACATTGCCGTCTTCGAGCATTTGTTCTGACTGTTCCCTTTGCCTAGAGTTCTTTGCCCAGCGGTAATTCCCTATATGCTCTATTTTTCATGCTTCCCTCACTTTTTTCTCATTCACTTTTTTTTGTTCTAGCCATTGCTGAGGTAGCCACTTGAGTGCAGGGGTAGCTTGGTTGCACTAAACTCAACAGCACCCTGTCCTTGGGTTCCTCTGTTCCATGGCATGGGCACTGATGGAGACTTCTCAGCTATTCTGGAATGTGTGTGAATCTGGAAACATGAGGAAATTAATACTTTGGGTTCATCCTTGGTGGGAGGTAGGCTGGAAACCAGTGGATAAATATACCCCTTTTTCAGTCTTGAGCAGGCAAATTTGACGTGCCTGCTACGTGATTGCTTTTTTAGAATTTCTCAGTTACAGTTTATATTCAATATTATGCTGTATTAGATTCAGCTATGCAACATAGTGGTTAGAAAATCATACTTTACAGAGTGATGCCCCAACCTCAATGTTTTAAGTACATACCTGGCCCCATACATAGTTATTACAATATTATTGACTATATTCCTTATACTGTACTTTACGCCTCTGTAACTATTCTGTAGCCACTAGTTTGTACCTCTTAATCATGTGGCATTGGTCACATGTTATCCAGCTTAGAAATGCAGTTTTGGATGTGATTCTCTGCTTTATCATTTTACTCTTTCATCTCACCTTACTCCATGTTATAATTTCCCCCACATAAACCACCTGCATGGAACCCAAGGTTCTGGCTCTTAAATAATGAAGCTAATATGTTTTCTCACCTCATTCAATCTTTGTTCTAATTGCCTACCCCATGACACTTACTCTGGTTTCTTTTTTAAAATTACTACCTTCCTTTTCTTCTAATTCCAAGATGTCCTATTCTCATTACCCTGTTTTCTTTTATAACTTCTATGTGAATTAGTTTTTTTATTAACCTTCTCAAACCTTTAGAAAATCTTCTACTAAGACATCAGTCTGCTTTATTCACACATTTATCTTTAAGCCATTTAGTACAAATATTTAATTTTTTCAGTAAATGTAATGAATATATTTACTAAATGTTTTGTGAATATACAATTGAACATAGTTCAATATTAAGTCTTGAAGAAATTCCATATCTAGAGATAGGGCAGATACATGTGATGAAAATGAGAAGCTTAGGATATAGGAAATGATAGTGTCATTGTACCCAAGAGAAAAGAGGGTTTAGAAAGGAGAGAGTTGTCAATTCAGATATTAGTTGCTGAGAGGTCAAATTGCATGGAAGCAGGTAGATTACAATGGCTCCATCTTCGTAGAGGTCATTGGTGGTCCCAGTGTAAGCAGTTTCAGAAAAAGTAATGGGAATGAATTGAGATTGCAATGCCGCATTACCAAGTGATATGTGAGAGAGTTGAGACTGAAGATAAACATTTCTAGATGTTTTCTGTGAACAGAAGCAGATTTGAAGTAATAGAAAGAAGTGAATATGATAGGAGGGACAAAATTAATCAACATAATGACTTTGTTTAAAAATTGTAGCTCTACAGAAGAAGAGATAAATGACAAATAAGGCTCTGCAAACACAGAAGAACTACACATAATTCTTTATACATAAAAGAATTTATACACGATCCCACTTCTCCCTAGAACCTCCCATAAAGGTAGGGCATTTCTCCTTCCTCTTTAGAGAGAAGAAAATGGTTTTGGAGATCAGTGATTTGTGTAAGTTCACGCAACTTTTACAAATGGCAGTTGTGATTCAATCCAAGACCTTCACCTTCTAAAATGTTTCTGTACCACATGGAAAGAAGTCAGTTTTCCATTTGGATGTGCTGATGTTGTTGCTTATACATAAGCCATTTAGATGGAAGCAATAAAGCCTAGTTATTTAGGGCACGGAACTGGAGAACTCAGCTGCCTAACACTATCAACTCTGATGTCTTAGAGATATTAGATTTCCAAAAACTTTATTTTCTTATGTTGAAAAGAGACCAAGCTTTTTCAGTACTTACTTTGCTCAGTGATATAGTAAAAGTTTTAGCTACATTATCTTATGTAATGCTTGTAAAAGCACATTAATTGGATTCTGTAAGAGAAAAGTGGCTGTGTAAAAACTGGGCATCTCCAATGTTTAAGGATTTGAAAGAAGAGAGTCATGAACAAGAGAAAAGGGAAAGGTAAAAGACTAAGAATAAAGGGCATTTATTTTGAAAGTCAGATATCAGTCTTACTAAATCTGAGAGAATTTGCCTGAAATGAAAATGAGGGAGCTAGAGGATGCCTGAAGAGAGAACCACATGAATAGGGAGCTAAAAATGAATTTAGATGGAAGAGGCCCATTAAGCTGGAGGCAGAACTGTACGTACAGAGATTTGTGGATGGGGAAAGGACCTGGAGGATATACCCTAGAGCAGTTCTCTCTAGTAGAGCTTTCTACAATAATGAAAACATCATGTATTTGAACGGTCTAATAGGGTATCACTAGTCACATGTGGCTATTGGGCCCTTATAAAGTGTTAGGTATACCTGAGGTGTTGCATTTTATTTTATTTCAATAAATTGCCACACGTGACCAGTGGCAACCATATCAGTTAATGTAGTGCTAGAGAAAATATACAGACTGTGCAATGAATAAGAGCATTAAAGGTTACAGGTCTTATTCTATTTATACAGTCGCCCAAGCCTGAGATTTCAGGATAGAAAAGTGGCTTTTGTTGTTGTGAACTTAGCTTGATTATCAGGTGGAATGGTAGCAATGTATGTTCTAAAGAAATGCATTTGTTTAAACATATTTCTGCTTCTTTTAACAGGGTATTCCTGACATCACCTCGAACACAGAAAACACTACCTTGTCTTTATTCCTGTGTGAAAGTTATCTTGTGATATCAGTACTAATCATGTTTAACATTCTATCTAGTCAATGAAATTCAAAGTTCCTTGAGGGAAGAAAACATGAATTATGCTTCTCTATATCAATGAGATCTAAAAATGGGTTATTTTTAATGTCTAGCAACAGGAACAGGAGTTACTCCTCCCAACAAGGTATGTACAGAAGGTGAAGGGGCCCATAAAAACTGACAAGGAGAATTTCCAGAAGCCATGTCAGCCTCCAACATTACCTCAACCCACCCAGCTGCCTTCTTGTTGGTAGGAATTCCAGGTTTGGAGCACCTGCATGCCTGGATCTCCATCCCTTTCTGCTTCGCCTACACTCTGGCCCTGCTTGGCAACTGCACCCTCCTCTTCATTATCCAGGTTGACGCAGCCCTCCATGAGCCCATGTACCTCTTTCTGGCCATGTTGGCAGCCATCGATCTAGTCCTTTCTTCTACAACGCTTCCCAAAATGCTGGCCATTTTCTGGTTCAGAGATCGAGAGATCAAGTTCAATGCCTGTCTGGTCCAGATGTTCTT
>PVJD01018587.1:0-13862 GCA_004026545.1 Mormoops blainvillei | reverse complement strand
ATGAGTGATGGTCAGCAAACCATAGAGAGTCTCTACAAAAACTGGTGATCCACGTACTTGAATTGCCAACAGTGGTGAGTTGGATTTGGTATATTAATGGAAAAGAATGCACCAGCTTGTGAAATTTATCAGGTATTTGAGAAATATGAAATATTAACTATAAATAAAACTCAGCAGCTAAACTGAGCTCTGAAAAAAAGGTAACAAAAAGTTGAAGACAATTAATAGCTACTTGAAAACTAGGGTGAAAACCAGAGGGCTTTGCTGGTAACACACAAAGAACATCTCATCTCCTCCAAAGGCAGGGCAGAGAAAGCTGTGACCAGGCTCAGGACTTAATCTTCAGGATAACAGTTCTCTAAAAAACTTAAACTGGTAACTAAAGCAGATCTCTGTAAGATTTCTCAAACTTATAAGACTCCAATTCTAAACTCTGTATCTCCTGCATTGGGCAGCAACTACCATCTTTTGCTTAGATTTTTCTGAGCTGAAAATATGTCGCTTTCTACTAGAATTTTGTGATCTTCTCAAAACATGTGCAGTTCAAGGGTCACCTAGTTTTTGAGGAGGATTTATAAACAGAACTGGGGCAACGTCTCTGGAGCTCATGGGATTACCTGAGGGATTTTCCCCCATTTGATTTCATGCCTCTTCTAGCCAATGAGATAGTGGTTTTCTGCTTGATTTTTAACTGCTCAGCACCCATTTCTTTTAAGAGTGAATCTTCTCAACTTTCTTCGTCTTGTTGGCTTCCCCTTAGTGACTTTATTATTTTTTTAAATTATATTTTATTGTTTATGCTTTTACAGTTTTCCCAAATTTTCCCCTTTTGTGCCCTTCTATCCCCACCCCAGGCAATCCCCACACCTTTGTCCATGTCCATGGGTCATGCATATATGTTCTTTGGCTACTCCATTCCCTCTGTTGTACTTTACATCCTATGAATATTTTGTAACTACCAATTTGTGCTTCTTAATCCCTTCAGCTTTTTTACCCCCCCAACCCCCTCCCATCTGGCAACCTTCAAAATGTTCTCTATATCTATGATTCTGTTTATATTCTGTTTGTTTATTTTGTTTTTAAAATTCAATTGTTGATAGATATGTATTTATTGACATTTTCTTGTTATATTTTTGATCTTCTTTTTAATGACTCTTTAACATTTCATATAATACTGGTTTAGTGATGATGAACTCTTTTAGCTTTTTCTTGTATGGGAACCTTTTTATCTGTCCTTCAATTCTAAATGATAGCTTTTCTGGGTAAAGTAATCTTGGCTGTAGGTCCTTTTCATCACTTTGATTATTTCTTGCCAATCCCTTCCAGCCTGCAAAGTTTCTTTTGAGAAATCAGCTGACAGTCTTATGGAGCCCCCTTGTAGGTAACTAACTGCTTTTCTCTTGTTGCTTTGAAGATTTTCTCTTTGTATTTAGCCTTTGGTATTTTAATTATGATGTGTCTTGGAGTGGGGTTCTTTGGGTTCATCTTATTTGGGACTCTCTGTGCTTCTTGGACTTGTATTTTTGTTTTCTTCAGTAGAAGAAGCTTTCTTTCATTATTTTTTCAAATAAGTTTCCAGTTTATTGCTCTTTCTCTTCCCCTTCCAGCACCCCTATGATACCCAGCACAAGTAGCAGCCACCTACTGATCGCTTTGTGGCTTTTGCTGTGTGACCCCAGAAAGAACACAGGCAGTGGCTGACCTTGGACATGCCAACAGCAATCAAGTCTCAGCTACAAGAAGAAGGTGTGCACGGCCCACTCAGCGGGCACATCTTGAGTACCCAGCTTGGGCAATAAGACAGGCTGTGCCACTGGACCCTACAGGACACCTACTACATTAAGCCACTCTATCAAGCTTGGGAGATGTAGTAGCTCTACCTAATACATAAAAATAAACACAGGGAGGTTGCCAAAATGAGGAGACAATGTAACATGGCCCAAATGAGAGAAGAGAACAAAACTCAGAAAAAGAGTTAAAGAAAATGGAGAAAAGCAATCTATCAGACACAGAATTCAAAACACTGTTTATAAAGATGCTCAAGGAACTTAGTGAGGACCTCAACAGAATAAAAAAGATCCAGTCAGGAATGAAGGATACACTAATTGAAATAAAGAACAATTTAAAGAGAATCAACAGTAGAGTGGATAAGCCAAGAGTCAAATCAGCAATTTGAAACAAGAAGAAGCAAAAAACAGTAATCAGAACAGCAAGAAAAAGAAAGAATCTCTGCCCACCCCCCCAAAAAATTAGGATAGTGTAAGGAGCCTCTGGGAAAACTTCAAGTATATCTCTTTAGTGATTTTAAATGGCTTCTTTTTATATTTTGTCCAGAGCTTACAACTGCATCCTGTGGGAAGATTTTTTTTTCCATACAAGCTAATCCAGAATTACTAAAATGAGAACTCTTACTATTTGTTTTTTGAATAAGAGATCAGTAGAGGATGGCTACCATACCATCCACCCATCATCAAATAACACCATTTGCCATTCACTTTCTAAATTTTTAGATTTTAGCTTAAACATTTCCACTTACAAATGATCTGTCTTCCTTAGCCTTATGAGGAGGTTAGGTATACCAACTCTCATATATGTTACCATAGTGTTGTATATTCCTACTGTCATAACACTCATCATAGTTCATTGATATGACATGTTTAATGTGTGCTTCTCTAAACAGACTATAAATTCTCAGAGGACAACAATCATGCATGTCATATTAAGTACTATATGCCAGGGCCTATCACATGATAGACAAATGAGAAATATAAATGAATAAAAGAGTGAATAAATTAAGACAGGTAGAAAAAGTCACATATGATTGCAACATGAATAGATGGAGAGAAAAGTCTCTGAAAGCTGTAAATTCTAACTAATGTTGCCTTTACCAACTCAGTGCGGCTCAGTGGTCAGTTCTTGATTCTCTGTACCCTCTTACCTGTGAGATCTTTGCAAGAACCCAGGACAAAGCTCATCCTGGTCGAGACCAGGATTAAGAAAATGCAGGTACAGGTGCCCCTGAGAATGGTTCCACGTTTGTTTTGGGGGTATTTGGACCTTCTCTTTTGCAAGATAGATCCAGCCATCCCTTAAGAGAGAGTCCAAAGGCCTTCTTTACCAGGTTCCTCTGATCAACTATCCTCCTATCCTGACTGACAAGTCAACCCAATTAGCCAGCCATAACCTAAAGTCTCTGAACAGATATTAGAATTTTTATGCTTTCTGTATTTCTTGCATATGCATTTTGTGTTTCACTTTTTATTCATAGATTTGGGGTTGGTAAGTATATATATTTTTTACATTACATCTTAAAACATTGAAAAATGAGTACTGAGAAATAAAAACCACTTCAGTCAGCACCTATAATCTATTAAGGCAATTAATCAAACACATACTTTGTCAGCTTCCTATTGTTCTGTTATGCTTTATGACTCTATTATTATTTCATCAACACAATAAAAGGAATTAATCTTCATTGCACAGAAAATGTTTGGGAGACAGAGAAAAGGGACTTAGCTTCCAGTCTCTACTTTGTGATTTAAATTGATCATTCGACAGACTAAATTATTTTTAACTGTGATGCATTCATTAGGTATTATTGAAAATATTTTAATGCACTATAGAATCTCCTACAGTATCAGAATACAGATCTCACTTGGAATTAACTTGTTCCAAGACTCAGTTGCCCTTGCATTAACTGTCTTCTCTAATAGTATATGAAACTATCAAAAATTGATAGTAGACTTGCAGTAACATTTTTAGACACAAGTTTGTAAGAATGTTGGGACCTAAAGGCACAATAAACCCAGATGAATTTTTAATTTCAGAAATAATTTATTAATACTAAAAGGGATACACGGTTTCTCAGGGGGACCTTTCTACACAAAAGTGCTCATTTTTGTGAGAGCTGAACACTCTCTATCAAGTGGTTTATTTTTCTACATCCAGTATAATTCAGTCAGAGGCATAGTCAGAAACTCTCATAAAAATAAGCACACCTCAGATTTTTTATTATAAATGGGTGCTGGATTTTATCAAATGCCTTTTCTTGCATCTATTGATATGATAATGTGGTTTTTATCTTTTATTTTGTTTATGTGGCATATCACATTTATTGATTTGCAGATATTGTACCAACCTTGCATACCCCAAATAAATCCCACTGATCACAGTTTGGTCTTTCTAATGTATTGCTGGATATGGTTTGTGAATATTTTGTTGAGGATTTTAGCATCTATGTTCATCAGGGATATTGGCCTATAATTTCTTTTTTTTGTTGTGTCTTTATCTGGTTTTGGAATTAGGGTGATGTTGGCCTCATAAAACGAACTTGGGAGTTTTCCCTCCTCTTGAATTTTTTGGAGTTTTTAAGAAGGAAAGGTGTCAGTTCTTCTTTAATGTTTGGTAAAATTTACCTGTCAAGGTAAAGGTGAATCTGGTCCAAGACTTTTGTTTGTTGGGAGTTTTTTGTTTACTGTTTCCATTTCACTGGTGGCTATCTGTCCAGATTCTTTGATTTTTCCTGGTTCAGTTTTAGAAGATTGTATGTTTCTAGGAATTCATTCATTTTTTCCAGATTGTCCAATTTGTTGGCATGTAGGTGTTCATAATGTTTTCTTATAATCCCTTGTACTTCTGTAGAGTAGGTTGTTACCTCTCTTTCATTTCCAATTTTATTTATTTGGGCCCTCTCTCTTTTTTTCTTGAGTGTGGTTAAAGGTTTGTCAATCATGTTTATCTATTCAAAGAACCAGCTCTTGGTTTTATTGATCTTTTGTATTATTGTTTTAGACTCTATTTCATTTATTTCTGCTCTGATCTTTATTATTTCCTTATTTCTACTCACTTTGTTATTCTTTTTCAGGTTACTTTAAGTATATAGTTAGATTTCTTACTTCAGATTTTTCTTGTTTCTTGAAATAGGCCTGTGATGCTATAAATTCCCCTCTTAGGACTGCTTTTGCTATGTCCCAAAGATTTTGTGTTGTTGTGTTCTCATTTTTAGTTTATTCCTTGATCTCATTTGAACCCATTCATTGTTTATTAACATGCTATTTAGCCTCCGTGTCTTTGTGTGTTTTTCATTTTTTTCTCATGATTAAGTTCTAGTTTGATACTATTATGGTCAGAGAATATGCTTGATATGATTTCAATCTTCTTAAATTTATTGAGACTTGTTTTGTATGCTAACATGTGGTCTATCCTAGAAAATGTTCCATGTGCACTTGAAAATAATGTATATTCTGCTGCTTTGGGATGAAATACTCTGAAGATATCAATTAAATTCATCTGATCTAGTGTGTCATTTAAGGCCACTGTTTCCTTGTTGACTTTCTGTCTGGAAGATCTATCCATTGATGTCAATGGAGTGTTAAAATCCCCTACTATGACTGTATTACTGTCAATCTCTCCCTTTATTTCTACCAAGATTTGCTTTACATATTTAGGTGCTCCTATGTTGGGTGCATAAATGTTTACAAGGGTTATAGCCTCTTGTTGGATTGCTTCCTTTATCATCATGTAGTGTCCTTCTCTGCCTTTTAATATAGCCATGTTTGAACCTGGAGAGCACTGTGCTAAGTGAAAGAAGCCAGTCAGAGACAGGTAAGTACCATATTATTTCACTCATATGTGGAACCTAATGAACAAAATAAACTAATGGGCAAAACAGAGACAGGGCATAGAGAGCAGGCTGAAAACTGTTGGGGTTGAGGGTGGAGGCTAGCTTGAGAGGGTGGAGGGATTGAGCAAAAAAGAAAAAAGAGATTAAAAAACTCAGGGATGTAAATAACAACGTGGTGATTGGCTGGGGCAGAGAGGGTTGGGGGAGGTGGAGGTAGGTATGTGGGGGATAAATAGTGGTGGAAGGAGACTTGACTTAGGGTGGTCAACACACAGTACAGTGTACAGATGATGTGTTGTGGAATTGTGCACCTGAAACCTGTATAATTTTGTTAATGAGTGTCACCCTAGTAAATTCAATAGAAAGGGAAAAAAGAAACAATGACACCCCCCAAATTTTTTTAAATTTAAAAATAAAACAATATTGTAATGAAAAAATAAGCACTCCTCAATGGATTAACATGTACTTATTGAACATCTATTATAGCATGAACAATAAATTAGGCACTGTGGGGCTAGAAGAATTAAAATGTGTGGTTTCTATTGATAATGTACTTTAATGTATTTGAGGTGAATCTTGTGGAAATAAACTGTAAGTTAATTGTTTAAGGCAGTATATGAAAAAGTTCAGCAGAATGGTATGAACATATGTGTGACTAATTAAGTGCAGAAGGGGATAAGTTGGAATACAATGTGGGCTTGAGGGACCCTGCAGATCCGGGAGGCAGGTTAAATGTGTCACACATCCCTAGGAGTTAAGAGGAGAACCATGGCAGCCTTAATGAGAATCTTGCAGAAATGTTTATAGGTGGCTTTACACATTTTCTTCTCTCTCCTATGATTGTCAAGCTTGAAAATTCTACCAGGATTAACCTATGTGAAAATCTTAGTTTCAAGACAGGCGATGCTTCCTTTAAATTGCCTCTTCAAAGTGACTATATTTTGTCCTGGAGAAAGCCCTATACCGTTTACCAGGTCCCTGTATAATTATTTTACCCCAATTATTTTCCATTATTTTACCTCTTTGAGCCTCACTTTTCTCATCTGAATAAGAAATCACGGCGCTCGATAATCTTTAAAATCCCTTGTTATTCATGTATAGTTTTATGGAGACTTCTTTCATTTTCTTCAGGTAGAAAACAGGGACCAGAAAGCCCAGCTGACGTCCTCACTCTAATTTGTTGACCCATCTCTGCCTGCATTTCTAGCCAGTGCCCTTGCCCCACTTTGCCTGGCACGGCAATTCCCTCATGCTGCCAAGAGGGGGTAAGGAGGTGAAGGGAAGTGGCCTATTCTGTTCCAGTTAGTTATTCAATCCTAAATTATTAATGCCATTTCTACTTTCCTATCACCTTGAAGTTGCTGGATGCCATGGGGTATTAAGAAAGGATAAATTTCATGAGGTCAATAGGAAAGACTCCAAAACATTGCCCACGGTCAGCCAAGCAGAAGGCTGGGGAACACAAGGTTAGGAGAAATAAAGGAGTGACAGGAAATAATGTTTAATGTAATCTCAGAATTCTCAAGTACATAAAGGAGAGACATTATATTTGAGAATTGTCCACACAAAATTAAGCCTATGATAAATTAATATCTTTGAGGAATAATCAATAACAACAAGGTTTACATTGAGCTGAAAAGCTCATTATAAAATAGAAACATTTGAGCTTGTTTGTTTTATTTCCCTTAAAATTAACCCTGTGCTGAAAAGAGCAATTTGAAAGTGGCAGAGAGAACAAATCATCTCTAATGAAGAGCCTCTTCTATAAATTACCTCTGGAAAGTCCAGGACCTGGCTCTGGGACCCAAAATATTTTTAAAATGTACTGATGACCCAAGGTAGAGAAATTTTCAACATTAAAGGCATGCGGCATCTCCCCCAAGAATGCGGGCTGTGAAGGGCTACCACCACAACTGCGCCTAACTATCTGACATGTGATCTAGACATGGGGAGAATGCACAAAGCAAGCACACATCATTGGGGTGACAGGCACTGGCACTGAATCTGCAAAGTGCCAAGCAAACAAACAAATTTTTTGGAGGACATTCTTTGAAGGCAAATTGTTTCTTTATGTATTTTTAAATAAAGTTGATTACCAACTATGCTGAATTTCACCGAGGTGCGTGTTTCTTTGAGCATGATACGTACATAGAATAGTCTCTGTAAACACCTTTGTATCTCTGGAAATGAAATATTCTTTCACTCCGGGAGTTATAAATGATATCTATATACCAATAAAGGGGAAAAAAATCTAACATTAATCAAACACTAATTATGTGTGAGACACTGTGTTAAGTGCTTACATACATTATTATAATAAGTCATTACAGCCTGATGATATAGTTACAATTATTATCTCTATTTCAGAATGAGAAACCAGAGACTCAAAAAAGCTGTTACCTTGATCAAGGTCATATTCTCGGTAAGAGAGTGGAACCCACCTCTGCCTGACTACAGGACCTGGCCTCTGAAACAACTCATATATTGCTAATCTGTGAGTATTAATAACAATAATGATTAACAATAATACTTTACACTTAGTACTTCAGTTAATCCTCATAAATATTTGAGACATATGCTGCTATTCTTTCTAATTTGCAAATGTTAAAACTGAGCTTTGGAAAGCTGAAGAGACAAAGTCACTTGCCAGTGGGAGTGAGATAGGATAGGACACCTGTCCTTCCCAGGAAGCTGCCCTACTTCAGAAGGCAGTCCAGGTATTTACATTCTCTAGCAAGGAAGTGAGACACAGAGTATTGGCAAATAAATGGTTGACAGCGTGATACTGAAGTATGAATAGACAAGGTGACCAATGAAACAGAATGTCCAAAAATAGACCTCAGTATGTGGAAATTTGGTTCATGACAAATGTAGCATCAAAATTGCTGGGGAAACAATAGGCATCTTAATATTCTGAGACAACTGGGTAGCCACTTGTAAGCTCAAAGAAGCAAGTAAAATAACTGTGAGTTTCACAAATCAAGTACAGGACTTGTATGCTAAAAACTTCAAACTACTGATGAAAGAGATGAAAGATGTCGTAAATATGTTGACATCCCATGTTCATGGACTTGAAGACTGAACATAGCAAAGATGTCAGTTGTCCCCAGATAGATATACAAATTTACCATAACTCCCATCAAAACACCAGGAAGATGTTTGGTAAGTATAAACAAGATTATTCTAAAAGTTATATGGAAAGCCAAAGGAACTAACAGAGATAAAACTAATTTGAAAAGGAATAAATAGAAAGAGTTCAGTCTGTAGTAGGTGAGGCCATGAATATTGGTGAAGGGAGAGACACACAGAGTAACGGAATGAAATGGATAACTCAGAAATAGCCCCAGACAAAAATGCCTAGCTTATTTTTGGCGAAGTTGTAAAAGCAACTTAACAAAGGAAAAAAAAAATAGCCTGTCTACAAATGATGCTGCTGCCAACTGGGCATTAATGAGGAAAAGAAAAAAGGCGTTGAAGTCTTACACCTTACACATAAATTAACCCCAATAAGTTATTAACTTGAATAAAAATATAAAATTATATAACCGTTGGGAGAATATGTGAGAAAATCTTCAGGATGTAAAGCTTTATCAAAATTAAAAATGTTTCTGTAAAAGACCCTGTTGAGAGGATGAAGATAGAGCCTACAGTTTGAACGTGGATAAAATAAAAATTGTGCAATTCAAAATGCTGATGAATATGAAGGAAAAACTGGATCACTCTTATGCCATGGGTCAGAGTAAAAAATGGTACAACTGTTTGGGAAGCAGTTTGGCAGTTTCTTAAAAAACTTAATGTGGAACGACCACACCATCCAGCACTGGCACCTCTCAGACTTGAAAACTTGTTCACATGAAAAAAAATGTACAGAAATGTTTCTGGCAGCTGTATTCTCAATAACCCAAAACTGAAGAAATCCAAATGTCCTTCAAGGAGTGAACAGTTAATTTGTCATACATCCACATTATGAAATACTACTCGACAAGATAAAGAAACAAACTATTGACATACACAACAACCTGGATGAATCTCCAGAGAGCTATGCAGAATGGTAAAAAGCCCACCCTAAAAGGTTACATAATATATGATTCCATTGATAAACCATTTTTGAAATGACAAAGTTATAAAAATGGAGAACATGAGACTGGTAGCCCCTGTTAAGAGGGTGAGGGAGGAGAAACTGCATGTGGCTATCAGAGGGCAAAATGAGGGATCCTTGCATTAATGGAAATGTTTTATATCTTCACTATCAGTGTCAATATTCTGGTCATGATATTACACTATGATTTTGGAAGCTGTTAACATTAGAGGAAACTAGATAAAGGATGTATGAAGATTAGTTGTATTATTTTTTTCAACTGCATGTGACTCCACGATTATCTCAAAATAAAATGCTTAATTAAAAAAAAAAATCCTGCCAGTATTATCAGGTGCCCCCTGATAGAATGCATTATGAAGGACATGATTTCATTTCTCTGTATTTTGGCTCCAAAAATGCATAACCTGAATTTAATATTGAGGGAAATCTCAAGGAAATACAAATCGAGAGATGTTTTACAAATAACCAGACACTACTTTTCAAAAACATCAGAGTATTAAAGGCAAAAAAAGAATTATATTCTTCCATGTTAATGTAGACTAAAGACAATTGCACAAGATGTGGGATCCTGGGTTTGATTCTGGACTGGAAAAAAGGAACGGTAATGGGAAAATTGGTGCAGTTTGCAGGTGTATTGATTAGATAACACTATTGTTTCAATGTTAATTTCCTGACCTTGATAATTGCATTGTGATTTAGGGGAATCTGGATGAGGTGGTAGAAATATTTGTATGCAATTTTTTTTCATTTTTTTCTAAGTCTGAACTTATTCAAAAAAATAAAAGTATAAAAAGTGTTAAATATCTTTAAATTTTATATTGATATTAAATACATTGATGAGAAAAATGAGGACATCATTTGCATATTGCTTAGTGAAATCTAACACCTACAACCTCTGAATTCCCCTCTAAGATGGTGGCCAAATATCTCTCAGTAACCCTGACGGTTGAGTCACCATGGAGAGCCCTACTGGGACATGGTAGGATGCTCATTTCAAATTAGGGAGTGGCAGATTCTTTCTTCCATGACAAAGAATCGTGTGCTTTAGAAGAACTGAGTTATGCAGGCTCAGAAAATAAATTTCTAAGGCTGAGAATGATTCTAATTTGTATCTTTTCAAACCTATTTAAGTTCTTTTCTTTTCTTTCAAAGGACAACTTGCAGCTCTGAGTGGGTTGCTGTTGTGACACGAGCAAGCAGTGGCTGTTTAATACATCTTGGCCCGACAGGGGGAGAATTGGATCCCCTCAACCTGTCATCTCCATCCTTTGGTTTCATTTATTTTTCTGCTCTGCCTCTCTGTTCTGGGGTAAGAGCAGCAAAAGCCATGCAGTCTCCAGCAGCAGTTGAAGCGGCATAAATATTAGTGATAATTGTATGGTACAGTAATTTCAAATAGCGGTGATTAATTCTTACAATAATAGCTGTCCTAAGAACAATTGATTTCCCTTCCAGACATGCTCAGGTTTCCCAAGAGAAAGCTTTAAAATGGTTATTATTATTAGTTTAAGCTTGAGGAGAGAAGGGAAGATGAAAAGAATGGTGATTGCTTTGGATTTGTCAGCACTGATTCTTCGTTAGTGTGCGGAGCAAGGGCAACAAGCAAGCGAGGCGCTGTGGGCGGAAGTACCGCCCTCCCCCGCCAGCAAAGCCAGCCCGACTCTGCAGCAGGGAGAAGTGCAGCCCACTGAGTGTGGATCACAGGATCTCACCCAGGACCTTCCTCAACCCTCTGATGACACAGCACGGTAAATGGAAAGAAAACCCTTGCTCAGGTAATACCGCTCTCTTGCGTAAGTCTTACTCAACGCTGTGTGATTTCTTTTTGAAACCTTCCTGCTGTGGCTATCTGTGATCATCTCTTTTAAGGATTTACTGATAGACAGAAATATGAGGCAGTAAGTTGCCCCTTTCAGACGATTGAAGAGGTCAGTGATGGACTTGGAATTTGATATTAAATAGCCACAGCTCTCATTTTATGACCAAATTAGAAAATACGCCAACATTTCCCTGCTAGTTTCCATCACTAACGGCCTCCAACCCCTCTTTGCTAAGCCCACGTGTAAACTGACACCAGACAAAATATATCCCCATGCGTTCACAATATTCAACTAAAAACAGTCATTCTCTTAGCGATGTACATCAGGGTGTTATTTTGGTTACTTTCCAAACTGGAAGAAAACAATTCCTAAATATATTAACTAGGATCCAATTTTCTTATCTGTTGTCCAAGTGAATCATTTGATTTTTGGACTGGTATATACTTGCATGCATAAATTAAGCAATAGTAATAAGAATTTTAATGGTGACAATATATTTGACATTTAACAGCGTTATATCCACTTTCAACTACATATCCTTTCAAGTAGGTGTGTGCTCAGAAACTGGTTGTTAATTTTCCTGTCTTTTCCCAGATTTTACTAGACTCCAAGCTTCATGAAGACAAGTGCTCACCCTTGTACCCTCAGTTCATTCCTATGTTCTCAGTACCTAGTAATACAGCATCTAATACAGAGCCTGGCTCAGTGAGGCAATCAAGAAATATTTATTGAATTAACAGATGGATGGATGGTCTTATTATTGTCTCCATTTTATTCAGGGTTCCAGTACTGGCTATTTGGGGCATCACATTCATTTCTCTAGACTGTATTCTTTCAGGACACAGGGGTTTTGAGTGTATCAGTTAGCTCTTACTGAGGAACAAATGACCCCAAAACTTAGCACTTCAAAACAACAGTTTCTGTAGGTTAGCAGTCTGGGTAGTCCAGGCTTAAGGTTTGTCAATAAGTTTTAGTCAAGCCGTCGACCAAGACTAGCATCATCTCAAGGCTTAACTGGACGCTTAGAAGAGAATCCACTTCGAAGCTCACTCATGTGCTTGTTGGCGAATCTCAGTACCTTGCTTATGGCTGACCAGAGGCTTCAGCTCCCTGTCGTGTGCACCACTCCTTAGGGCTGTTTACAGCACAGCTCATAATAGGTCTTCCTCAGAGCAAGTGATGTGAGAGGGAGGAGGAGAGCAGGTAAGCAACGGGACACACAAAATGGAAACAGCCATCTTTTATTCGCTAATCTCAGAGAGGCTGGCCATCATGTACTGGTCACTAAAACTAGTTCTGGTCCAACGCCACACGAGAGTGAACATCAGGAGGCAGGGGTCATTGGGAGCCCATTTAGAGCTGACTGTACAACATTTTCCATATAGCCCTTCGTTTCAAGTGCTTCATGTTGTTCTAAATGAGAAGAGATGAGGAGGTAATTCGTTAAAGATGACAAAACCATTTAGGATTTGAAAGGGGATTATGTTAAGTTCATCTCACAAAATTTCATCATTCATCCAAAATGTGAAAGCAGTGGGGATAAAGTTGGAGTTAGGAGGCCAGGAAGAAAAAAAAAAAAAGACAATTAAATGAGGGAAGGGGCACATGTCTATTTGCATGCTTCCTGCAAAAACAATAATGGTTATTCATTAACTTCCCAAATTTTAACCTCTTATGAGCAGCAAAATCCTGCATTTCCACCAAAAGCAGAAAGGGCGAGCTTAGCAGTGCAAATCAAGTAGTGGGGATGGTTGATAAATTAGTAGGAAGACTGTATAATTTATTGCCCAAACCAAGACACTACTTAGAGCAAAAAGGAGTGCTATTAATAACTATGCCAAGGCAACAGGCATAAATTGAGACTGTCCAGGACAATCTTGGACACATGTTCACCCTGTAAATTAGAACCATTTATTTTGGGCCATTTTTAGTGTGAGAGGCCTGGAATAGTGAGTTTGGTAAACAGTTCTTTGAAGCTTACCTTTTGTGCTTTCCACATGTGCACCTCACCCAGAAGAAAGAATTGAGAAAGAAACAGGCAGTACATTGTACTTTTTCTCAACAAGAGACAGCCTCTTGGGGAAGGATTGATTTGTAAAGATGTTGTCTAAGAATTCATGGCCCTCTCAAGGAAATTAGCAGTCATTAGGGATTTGAGCAAATCTTTTACTGCAGTTGTCCTCATATCAGTTGCAAATAAAGAGTCTGTTTAATTTTGCAAAATTTCTTTTCATATGCATCTAATTAAAGTATCTGTTGAGTCCATCATGTTGTGTTCAAGTTAATTGAATAGAAAAAAATTGTAATGGTCCTCTATTAG
>PVJD01018586.1:0-14003 GCA_004026545.1 Mormoops blainvillei | reverse complement strand
ACTCCTTTTCATTCTTTTTGAGTCTTTTTTCTTCTTCTTGCTCTTTCTGGGACCTTTTTTTTTACCTTGTCCTCCAGCTCACTGATCTGATCCCCTGCTTCATTTAGCCTGCTTTTTATTCCTTCTACTGTGTTCCTCAATTCAGAAATTGTATTCTTCATTTCCTCTTGGTTCTTGTTGATAGTTTCTATGTCCTTTTTCATGCTGATATAGTTTGCAGTAAGTTCCTTGTAGCTTCCTTATAGTAGTTGGTAATTCTCACTGAGCTCATTGAGCTTCCTTATAACCATTGTTTTGAACTCAATATCTGATAGTTTATTTGCCTCCATTTCATTTAGTAGTCTTTCTGAGAATTCCTCCTTTCCTTTCAACTGGAGGTTGTTTCTTTGTCTCCCCATTATTTGTGCAACTCTTCCTTTTTTATTTCTATTTCTTAAATTGATCTGTTTTGACTCCCTGACTTTGTGGTGTGAACTTCTATGGTAGGAGACCTGTGGGATTCAGTGGTGCCGTTTCATTGATCTCCTGAATTTGATGCTCTTAGGATATCTTTTGTGCCATTTATTTTGGCTCTCTGGAAGTAATTGGGTTTTTTATTGTTGTTTGGTCATTCTTTGGTGGGCCCTTCCTTCCAGCTTGTTGTCTGAGGGTTACCCTGCCCAACACATCTACTGTGGTATTGTGCAGGTGCTGCCAGAACAAAGCCACAAAGCCAAGGAAACAAACCCACATCCACAAAAGTAATTCCCCCCTGCAACCCCGGTATCAATAGCATTGAACCAGTATAGGTTGGTTCAGAGATTAGGCTGTAAAGAGATTAAGACTATTATAAGAAAGGAGATAAATAAACTATAACATAAAATCTAGTGACTTAATATGCACAAACTTGATGGAAAAGAAATGAATGTTTAAAAGCTATGTAGTAAAGAAAATATTGATGGTGCAGGGTAGAATCACTCCTCGGAAGATATTGTTTCCCCTCAGACTGCTGCTGCTCAGAGGAGAGTGGTCTGTGTGAGATGGATGGCTGCTGCCTTATGGGGGATGAGTCAGGACCAGGATCCCAGAGGCTACTCTCTCAGTTCTCTCCCCAAATCCTCCATCCCAGTCTCTCCTCAAATGTCTCCAGTCCACTCTGCCCCCACTTTGTCAGGGATGTAGTCTGTGGCTGCCACTCTGCACTCAGCAACCATGCTTAAGCACTACAGGGCTAAGGCAGAGTCCCTCCTTGGGGTGGAGTTATTCTTTCCTCTCAGGTTGCTGCCATTCAGGGGAGTGGCCTGCCTGAGCAAGATGGCTCGTGCTATATGGGGGGCTGTCTCAACACTGGAATCCCAATGGCTATTTTCTCAGTTCTCTCCCCAAAACCTCTGTTCCCCGTCTGTCCCCAGATATCTCTAGCCCATTCTGCCCCCACCTTTGCCAGAGCCCAGGGTAAGTGACTGCAAATAAAAATGTGTGCATTGGCTCTTTAAACAGTTCTTTTCCTCTCCAGTTACCCATCTCTGGCAGAGAACAAACTTGCCACTTTTTGCAGCTGGCTGTTATCTGTGTACTGTTTGGGCTCTGGTGCTGTAGACTGGGGATCCCTCCTTATAGTTTAGACCCCACTCTTTTCAGGAGGATCCAAATGGCTTCTTAAATATCCTTTCTGGTGCTGCCGCTTGTGGGACACCAACCAGCTTTCTCAAGTCCCCACCACACTCCTTACCAGTCAGGTTGTGCTGAAGCTGATTCTTCTATGTGTCCAGGGTTATAAAGCTTCTCTCTCACTGAAACCAGACAGTTTCTTCCAGGTGATTTTTCCACAATTTTGTTGTAAATCCAGATTGGTCCTGGGAGGAGGTCAGTGTGACTTCCATTCATTCATCTGCTATCTTGCCAATCTCCCAGCATAGCAATTCTTATATCTGACAAATTACACTTTAAAACAAAAGCTATAATAAGAGACAAAAACAATACTACATGATGACAAAGGGATCAATCCAACAAGAGTATATAACTCTTGTAAACATTTATGCACTGAACATAAAAGCATCTAAATATTTAAAACAAATCATCATAGACATAAAGGGAGAGATTGACAGCAATGCAATCATAGTAGAGTACTTTTACACTCCACTGACATCAATGGATAGATTATTTAGAAGGAAAAATCAAGGAAACTGAGGCTTTAAAAGACACACTAGACCAGATGTATTTATTTGATATCTGCAGAGCATTTCACCCCAGAGCAACAGAATATACATCCTTTTCAAGTGCACAGGCAACATTTTTCAGGATAGACCATATGTTAGGTCACAAAATACAAGTCTCAATAAATTTAAGAAGATTGAAATCATATCCAGAAATTTCTCTGACCATGATAGTATGAAGCTAAAAATTAATTACAAAAAAATAATGAAAAACACATAAAGGCATGAGGATTAAATAGCATGTTACTAAACAATGAATGAGATAACAATGACATTGAGGATGAAATGGAAAGATACCTTGAAACAATATAAAATAGGAACACAACAACCCAAAATTCATGGGATACAGCAAAAACAGTCCTAAGAAGCGAATTCATAGTATTACAGGTCTATGTCAAGAAATAAAAAAAAATAAAATTTAACTTTACACTAAAGGGACCTGGAATAAAATTACAAACAAAGGCCAAAGTGAATAGAGAAGGAAGTAAATAATAAAGATGAGAGAGGAAATTATTGACATAGGGACTAAAAAAAATACAAACGCTCAGTGAAACCAAGGATTAGTTCTTTAAAAAAGTAAACAAGATAGACAAACCATTAATCAGACTTGTCAAGAAAAAAAAAGAGAGGACCAAATAAAAAAAAATCAAAGAAAGAAGAGAAGTAACAACTGACACCAGAAGAATACAAAGGACTATAAGAAAATATTATGAGCAACTATATGCCAAAAATTTGTACAACCTAGGTGAAATTTATATATTACTAGAAACATACAATCTTTTAAACTGAATCAGGAGGAATCAGAAAATCTGAATAGATCAATTACTACTAATGAAATCAAAGCATAATCAAAAAACTCTGAGCAAACAAAATTCCTTCCAGATGTCTTCACAGGTAAATTTTACCAAACATTCAAAGTAAGACTAACACTTATTCCTTTTGAACTATACCAAAAATTTCAAGAGGAGGGAAAACTCCCAAGTTCTTTTATGAGGGCAACATTACCCTGATTCCAAGAGCAGATAAAGACACTGCAAATAGGGAAAATTACAGGTCTATATCTTTAATGAACATAGATGTTATAATTCTCAACAAAATTTTAAAATATGTTAACAAGATCATACACCATGACCGAATGGAATTTATTCCAGGGATGCAAGATTGATACAATACCTGTAAATCAATAAACATGATACACCACATAAAAAATGAAGGACAAAAACCACATGATCATATCAATAGACACAGAAAAACAGCATTTGATAAAATCCATCACTTATTTATAATAAAAACTCACAGAAAATTGGTAATAAAGGTGATATACCTCAACATGATAAAGGCATACATAAAAAAACCCACAGCAAATATTATACTCAAAGGGCAAAACTAAAACCATTTCCCTTAAGAACAGGAATAAGAACAAAATGCCCACTTTCACCTCTCCTATTTAACATAGAGCTGGAAGTCCTAACCATAGCAATCAGACAAGAAGAAGAAATAAAAGGCATTCAAATAGGAAAGAAAGACTTAAAACAGTCACCATTTATAGATGACATAATACTGTATATAGAGAACCCTAAATATTCCACTAAAAAATAAAATAAAACTGATAATAAATTCACTAAAGTAGTACAATACAAAATAAATATCCAGAAATTGGATACATTTTTATACACTACTAATGAACTACCAGAAAGGGAAACTAAAAATAATTCTTATTTATACTTTCATTAAAAAATACCTAGGAGTAAATTTCACTAAGGAGGTAAAAGACCTGTACTCAAAAAATTATAAAACATTGAAGAAAGAAATTGAAGAAGATAGAAATAAGTGGAAACATACACCGTGTACATGGATAAGAAGAACTAAAATAATTAAAAGGTCCACATTATGAAAGTAATCTATAGATTCAATATAATTCTTATCAAGATACCAATGGCATATTTCATTGAACCAGAACAAAGATCCCAAATATTTACATGGAATCACAAAAAAAAAGAACATGAATAGAACAGTAATCTTGAGAAAGAATAAAATTTGAGGAATCATGCTACCTGATATCAAGCTTTACTACAAGTTATAGTAATCAAAACAGCATGGTACTGGCATAAAAACAGATATATAATTCAATGGAAAAGAATAGAGAGTCCAAATACAAACCCACTCCTGTATGGTCAATTAATATTTGAAAAAAGAGGCAAGAATATATGATGGGGTAAAGACCGTCTATTCAAAAAGTAGTGTAAGGAAAATATGACAGAAATATGCAAAAAATAAAAATAGGCCACCATTTATACCATACACAAGAATATACTCAATATAGATTAAAGAATTAAATGTATGTCTCAAAGCCATAAAAATCCTAGCAAAAAACATAGGCACTAAAATCTCAGACATTTCTTGTAGCAATATTTTTGACATTATATTCTTCTCAGGCAAGAGAAAAAAAGGAAAACATAAACAAATGTGACTACGACAAAGTAAAGAATTTTATACAACAAAGTAAAGCATCAACAACGTGAAAAGACAACCCACTGAATGGGAGAACATATTCAACAATGATACATCTCATAAGGGTTTAATATCCAAATTTATAAAGAACTCATAATACTCAATATCAAAAAAACAAACACTCTGATTTAATAATGGGCAAAGGACCTGAATAGACATTTCTCCAAAGATGATATACAGGTGGCCAACAGACATATGAAAAAATGCTCAGTGTCACTAGTGGTTAGAGAATGCAAATTAAAACCACAATGAGATATCACCACACACCTCTTAGAAAGGCTACCATAAATAAACCAACAAAAAGCAAATCTTGATGAGGATGTGGAATAAAGGGAACCCTCATGCCCTGATGATGGGAATGCAGATTGGCGCAGCCATTGTGGAGAGAAGTAAAGAGTTTCCTCCAAAGATTAAAATGAAACTGCCTGATGACCCAGAGTTCCACTTCTGGGAATATATCTGAAGAAATCCAAAACACTGATTTGAAAGTATATATAGCCAGCATTTGGAAGCCACACAGTACTCATCAGTAGATTTGTCAGTCAAAAAGTTGCGGTACATTTACACAACGCAATACTTCTGGACCATTAAAATGAAAGATATCTTACTATATGCAACAGCGTGGAGGGACCTAGGGATTATTATGCTAAGCGAAATAAGCCAGTCAGGGAAAGACAGATAAAATTCTATCTGATTTCACTTATATGTGATGTATAATGAACAAGATAAACAATCAAAATAGAAACAGAGTTGTAGATACAGTGAACAGACCGACAATTGTCAGACAGGAGTGGGTTTGAGGGACTGGTTGAAAAAGTTGAAGGGATTAAGAAAAAAAATACTCATAGACACAGGCAACAGTATGGTCTTTACAAGAGAAAAGGGAGGGTGGGGGAGGTAAATTATGGAAAAGATGGGATAAACGGCGATGGAAAGAGACTTGACTTTGGATGGTGAAGACACAATACAATATACAGATGATGTGTTATAGAATTGGTCACTTAGAACCTATATAATTTTATTAACATGTCTCCCCAATAAATTCAATAAAAATCTTGATAAAACTGATTAATTGTTGAACCTTGCCTCCCTCAATTATCACTTTTTCATTATAAGTAATGATTTGCCAAGATTATATTCATTTTAACAACTTTAACTGAAAATTTATCACTTTCACACAAACTTCCCAAATCCTTTGTGTTATTGATTAAATCTAAATGCATATTACTGGATCACTCTACGTGTTCCAGCCAGTCAAGATTATTTTTAATTTCATCTGGAATTCAGGATGTTAGATTTCTCTCCTAGTTTGGGCCATTTGAATATTTGATATGGAGAACATCTAAAGTTCCATTAATGTCTTTGTTCATTGGGTTGGATGAGACAGGAGAATGATAGACTCTCAAATTTTCTGCTACACAATATTTTCCAAGTTAACATTGGTTGATTTTTTGATATCTTTTATATGAGGTTATTCAACTGCTAATCTACATAACACATCATTCTGACTATATTTTCTCTTGCAACTACAAGTATGCCAAAAGAGGTTTTGCCACTTGGTTTACTGAAATCCAATATCATCTTCACATAGAGTTTGCTCCAATCTTTTAGTATAATACCAAAAATATTTGCCCAGAATATTTGAGTTAAAATCTTTCAGTGATAGTTTAGCTCAAGGACTCTTCTCTCTAACTCTGCCAACACTAACCCAGATAGAAAAAGAATATATTAAATTTTATAGAAAACAAAAAAACTCTAAAACAAAATAATTGATTATTAAAACACCCTACTATGCTACATGTTTTTAGAACTGGCGGCCTGTTAAATTAAAATGTCCCCTCCCATAGATATTCTAATTTTTAGAGTTAGAAATACAATATTTTGCTCACCTACAAAATATTCCTGGAAAATATCATTGAAAATAAAGTTCAAAGTATTTATTTTTAATATTTAATTTTAATTTAACACATAGAACTGTATAGCTGAAATTATTTTTATAAACTTGATATACATTTGTAACTAGTATATACATACATAGGTAATAGGACCCCAACATCCAGAAGCCTTCTAGCAGGCTCCTTTCCACTTACTACCTCTCCAAGAATAACCACTATCTTAACTTCTAACTCCATAAATTAATTTTGCCTCTTGGAATAGAGCACAGGTTCAGGTTCATTAGATTAAATATATTTCACAGATTTATTCTAAATATTCAAGTTGAAGAAACTCAATGTTTTTCTTCAAAGTAGAATTAAGTTTCTTGAACTTTCTGGTTGTAATGTCTTGGTGAAGTTGCTTAACCTTTCTGATTCTTGGTTGCTTAATCTTTATAATGAAAATAGTATATGTCTTACAGACTTTTGAATAGTAAATATTTTATACACTCATATGTATATATATGTTTACATTTATCTATCTATAGAAATATTTTTATAGATATAGATTTTGTAATGTGTAAAACCTAACACAGGGTAGGTATTCAAATCATAATTACTGTTATTAACTGAAGTTGGAGTACTTAGAATACTCTATATATTTTAATTTATTATTATTATTATTAACTACAATCATTGCCAATTATACCTATTTGTTAAACAGAATGTTTTAACTTTTTTTCAAAAAAATGCTTCATTTTTATGGACTCTCATTATAAACACTAACATAATAAATATCATATTCTTGAATGATTGATTTATTCATCACACATTTCATTTTGTGGTTAGAGTGATTGATTTTAAAATGTTTGCAAGTTTATCTTCTGTATTATGGTGATTTTAAAATTCCTCACACTAACATGAAAGTATGTTAATAAGCACATTTATGACTTGTATAAAGTTCTACATGAAATGTATTGGTTGTTCTCAAACATTTTCCAAAAATGTCTGAATAAATGAACCATGAAAGTTACTTCTGATTTTTAACAGTGTCAGTATTTTTATTATATCAGAATATGAGTCTCCTATCATATTTAAGTAATAGTTATTGAGAATTCACTTTGGATTCTATTTGTTTAACAGGTATAGAATTATAAAATAAGGATGTGTCCCAATTATACAAATATATACTTAAAAGTATGTGGGTTTTTTTATTAAATGATTGTTGTTTAGTTTTGCTGTTTTCCGATATTACAAGATTGATTACCTCAAGGCTCAGTTTCAGTATAATAGTAGAAGTCCATGCCCTTGTTGACATAACCTTTCCTTTTTCAGCAATTTCATTGAAGTATAATTTATATTCCATACGACTCACTTATTTTAATGGTGTGGCTCAATTATTTTTAGTAAATTTTAAAAGTTATGTAAATATTACTGCAATCTAGTGTTAGAACAATTTTATTACCTCAAAAAGACCAATTATCATTCTTTCTGATCAATCCCTGTTTCTAACTCCATATGTAACAGCAACTAATTTACTTTGTGACCCTATAGACTTGTCTTTCCTGGGCATTTCATACAAATGGCATGATACAGTAGTATACAAGTAGGTCAAGTTCATTTATAACGTTGTCTCCTATGATGTTGCTGATTTCCGTCTAGGTGTTGTATCCATTAATGAGAGTGTGTCACTGAAGTCTCCTGGTATGACTGTTAAATTGTATATGTATCCCTTAATTTCTGTCACTTTTGGCCTTATGTGTTTCAGGGAAGTGTTGGACACACACTCCTAAAATTATATTTTATGAAACAAGCACTTCCAGAAGAGCAGAGTAATGAATGACCTCAAGAAAGAATATTGACTCCTCCATGACGGCAACAAAATCACAACAAAAATTTTCAAAAACAACATTTTCATAACTCTGGAAATTAAGCAAAATCTGGAGAAAATATGAAGAACATTTATTCAGAAAAGATGGCTGAATCTCAGTAAGAATGGTGAGAATTTCTGTATTTTAACTTGCTCCATTTCTATCCCCCTCCCTCTGGTCCTCTGCTAGACTTGAAAACCAACAACATCACAATCAGTTTAGGTGCGAAAACCAGGAAACTAGTAGGCATCACCAGTTTAGAGTTCTTGAAAATTCCCACCTGCAAAGAATTGTCACTATTCAACCTGTTTGGCAGCTCCCTAGAAAGCTCCATTCTCAGTGCCTGATGTTAATTCACCTGGCTCAGAACTCATTCTGCATGAACATCTCTAGCATGCTGAAAACAATCAACAGCAACTGTTTCATATTTCAGCTGCCTGAGATAGCAATACTAGTTGAGATAAGTAGTGGTTAATCAAAGATTTAAAAGGGAAAAAACTGGGGTTTCAGATTTTTATGAAGGGCTTTTTAAAGCTCTAACATATTTCTGGGAATTTAGAGGGCCCTGTGCATGTGCTGAGCTATTTTCGTATCCAAGAAAAAAAACGCAAAAGTCTTAATCTCTTATTTCTGGCTGATCTTGAGGCTCTATATAAGCAGGAAATGAAGAATAAGGCAAAGTTGTAAATCTCCTCCCTAAGCATTAGAAGTGTGTTTCAATACACACACAGAGGCCCTTGGTAAAAATAGAAGAATTATTGGTTCAACGCATTTAAATATATCTCCATCCAATCACTTGCTGACCAATAAGCCAAATGTGCAGATGTTTCAATGATCATTCACGATGATGAATACAGATTTTATAGAATCACTCAAGGGCATCAAAGAATAAATAAAGAAGAGAGGAACAACAACCAATTTATAGGTTAGTCACATTATTGTATTTAAAATTTCCAGTTTTATAACCTGGACTTCCAGCCAAGATGGAGGTGTAGGTAGATACAATTTTCCTCCTCACACAACCAAAAGAAGGACAACAACAAATTTAAAAGCAAAAAACAGCCAGAACTGTCAGAAAATTGAACTGTAAGGAAGTCCAACAATGAAAGGGGTAAAGAAGAAACATTTGTCTAGACTGGCACACCAGAGACAAAAAAAATATGGCCCAAATGACAGAACAGATCAAAGCTCCAAAAATAGAACTAAGCAATGAAGAGATAGCCAACTTAACAGATGCAGAGTTCAAAACACTGGTCATCAGGATGCTCACAGAAATCGTTGAGTATGGTCACTAAATAGAGGAAAAAGTGAAGGCTATGCAAAGTGAAATAAAGCAAAATATATAGGGAACCAACAGTGAAGGGAAGGAAGCCGGGACTTGAATCAACAATTTGGAACAGAAGGAAGAAATAAACATTCAACCAGAACAGAATGAAGAAACAAGAATTCAAAAAAATGAGAAGAAGCTCAGAAACCTCTGGGACAACTTTAATCATTCCAACATCCAAATGATAGGTGCACCCGCAGGAGAAGAGGAATAGCAAGACATTGAAAACTTACTTGAAAAAATAGTGAAGGAGAACTTCCCTAATCTGTTGAAGGAAATAGACTTCTGGGAAGCCCAGGAAGCTCAGAGAGTCCCAAAGAAGTTGGACCCAAAGAAGCACACACTAAGGCACATCATAATGACATTTCCAAAGATTAAAGATAAGGAGAGAATCTTAAAAGCAACAAGTTAAAGGAGACAGTTACCTGCAAAGGAGTTCCCACAAGACTATCAGCTGATTTCTCAAAAGAAACCTTACAGTCAAGAAGGGGTTGGAAAGAAGTATTCAAAGTCATGAAAGACAAGGACCTACATCCAAGATTACTCTATCCAGGAAATCTCTGATTTAAAATGGAAGGGTAGATTAAGTGCTTCCCAGATAAGGTCAAGTTAAAGGAGTTCATCGTAGCTAAGTTCTTATTATATGAAATGTTCAAGGGGCTTATCTAAGAAGAAGAAGATCAAAACTATCAATAGTAAAATGACAACAAACTCACAACTATGAACAACTGAACCTAAAAAGAAAAACAAACTAAGCAAACAACTAGAACAGGAATAGACTCACAGAAATGGAGATCACATGGAGGGTTATCAATGGGGAGGGGGAGGGGGAGAATTGGGGAAAGAGGTACAGGGAATAAGAAGCAAAAATGGTAGGTACAAAATTGACAGGGTGGTTAAGAATAGTATAGGAAAGGGAGAAGCCAAAGAAGTTATATGTACGACCCATGGAAATGAACTAAGGGGAAGTGGGCATGGTGGTGGGAAGGGGGTGCAGGGCAGAGGGGAATAAAGGGGAGAAAAAAAGGCCAACTGAGGGCATAATCAATGACATATACTTTAAAAAAGAGAACAAATATAAAAATAATTAATAATATAAAATTTCCAGTTTTATAGAGCAAATATAAAATATGCAAAGAAACAGGAAAATATCGTCCATAATAAAGAAAAGGAAATGAATATGTATTGTCCGTGAGAAAGCACAGATTTTGGACTTACTAGATAGATTTTAAATCTGTTGCTTTAAATATATTCAAAAGCCAAATTAAACAATATCTAGATAAAAGGTAATATGAGAATCATGTTCCACCACATAAAACATGTCAATAAAGATATAGAAAATATATAAAAATAAATAAAATATTCTGGAGTTGAAATAAGCAATACAAATGCAAAATGCACTAGAGGGACTCAACATCTGATTTAAGTAAGCGCAAGAAAGAATCAGTAAATTTGAAATAAGCAAATGAAATTATCCCATCTGAGGGAAAGAAAGATAACAGTCTAATAAACCTTTAGCATGCCGTCTGGAATATCAATATAAGCATAATGGGAATCTGAGAATGAGAGGAGAGAGAGTAAAAGGCACAAGAGATATTTGAATATATAATGACTCTAAGGTTTCCAAATCTGATTTAAAAAATAATAATCTACATTTCTAGTAAGCTCAAAGAACTTCAACCAGTATAAATGCAAAGAGATGCACTCATGAACACATGATAATCCAATTGTTGAAAGACAAAGACAAAAAAGAAAATATTTAAAGTAACAAGAGTAAAACAACTCATCATGTAGTATAGATCTCTCATTAACTTAACAGTATACTTCTAATTAGAAACTATGGTAACCAAAAAAGCAGGAGAATGACATACTTAATGTACTGACAGAATGTCACCCACAAATTCTATATCTATGAAATTAACCATCAAAAATGAAAGAGAACTTAAGACATTCTCTGATATACTTAAACTGAAGGAATGTGTTTTTCATACACTGGCCCTACCAGAAACACTTAAGGCAGTCCTTTAAGGTGAGATTAAAGGACTCCAGACAATAATTCAAACACACACATAGAAAAAGAGTACTAGTATAGGTAAGTGCATTGTTACCTTTTGCACATGTTAAAGACATTATAAATGATATTTTGTAACTCTTATTCTAAAATCTGCTTTAAAGATAAATACATAAAACAATTGAAAATCTGTCATGATGGGTGTAAATATATATAAATGTATTTTTATTATAATACCATAAAGAAGGGTATTATACAATACCACATATTGTAGCAAAGTTTTTTATACTTTTGAAATTAAATTAATGTTAATCCAAACTTTATTGTTTTAAGTTAAGCTATTAGTTGTAATCCTAGGGCAACTACTAAGAAGGTAACTCCACAAAATATGGTAAAAAAATAAGGGACTTAGAATGGTATGCTAGATAATATATATTTAATGCAAAAGAATTTAATAATGGGAGAGTAGAGGAGCATATAGAATACAAAGAGAGAAATGGAAGAAATCAATCCTAGTTATCAGTAATTACCTTACATGCAAATGCACTGAACTCTGCAAGCAAAGTACAGAGACTGAAAAAAAATTAAAAAATGATTCAACTATCTCTTTTAAGATACGTTTTAGACAGCATGTGTATCTCTTTTAAGATACATTTTAGATTCAAAAACATAAGTAAGTTAAAAGTAAAAAGATGGCAAAATAAAAGAAATTAGATAAAAGCAAACCCAAGAAAGTTGTACTGGTAATACTAATAAAAGACAATAAGAATTGGTACTAGAAATAAAAAAAACATTCTGTGATGATAAAAGTATATAAATCCATTGAGAGGACATAACAATTAATAACTTATATGCACTTAACACATCTCCAAAATATATTAAGCAAATCTGACAAGATTGAATGCAGAAAAAGACAATTCAACAATAATGGTTTGTAACTTCAGCATCCCACTTTAAATAACTGATATCCCTTATTTTTTTCTTTTTAGATTTTATTCATTTATTTTTAGAGAGGGGAAGGGAGGGAGAAAGAGAAGAGAGAAACATTAATGTGTGTTTGCCTCTTGCTCACCCCCTACTGGGGAAGTGGCCCACAACCCAAGCATGTGCCCTGACTGGGAAATCGAACTGGAAACCCTTTGGTTCACAGGTCTGCACGCAATTAGCTGAGCCACACCAGCCAGAGTGGATATCTCTTATTTTTATAGATGAAAAAATCCTCAACTATCAATGTAAACACCATATTAATAGAATAAAGAAAAGGCACAACATGATAATCTCAATAGATGTAGAAAGAGTACTTGTCATAATCCAATATTCTTTCATGATAAAAACACTCAAGCTAGGAATAGAAATAAACTTACTTAACCTGATAGATGACATCTAAGAAAATCCCATAGTTAACATTATATTTAAGTGTGAAAATTGAATATTTTTCTCCTAAGATCAGGATCAAAATAAACATATCCATTGTCACTGCTTTCTTTGCAAACTTGTGCTGTAGGCTCCAATTACAGCTATAGGCAACAAACATTATAAAAGTGGTCACTGGGTATAAGAAAATGGTATAGGTAAGTCAGGGTCACAGGATGCTGGACCCTGGCTTATTAAGAACATTTGGATTTATTCTAAGAACAATGAGAATACAGAAGAAAGTGATAACATTAGATGGAAAAGTCACTCTTTTGCATTTTATTATTCAAAAATATTATAGATTATTTTTAATTTTATTTAACCACATTTAAATTCTAAAATGCTGAAATAATTTAAAATTTAAAGCGTCATTTCTAATTATGTATCCATCATAATATATTTAAATTTTGATTTGAATAAAAAAACATTGAAAATAGATTTCTTTTTGTTACTCCTAGAAACATATTCACCATTAAATAAAGGTCCCTGGGAAATTCTCATGTCCTCATTTTAATTTACACTGAAAATGTAATGCATAGACATAGAATATCTACTGTGATTACTTTTTCATCATGTACCCAGAATTCACCATTGAATACTATGCTGTGAGGGTTAATTTCAGTAGGCTTAATATTGATCCGGGCTGTTTTACTGAAATAAATATAAAATATGCCTTCTTGGTAACTGATCCCTGGTTAAGGCATGTTTATTTTTCTTTCTTTTTCTTATTTCTTTTTCTCTCCCTTTCTTTCTTTCTTTTTTTTTCTCTCCCTTTTTCTTTCTTTCTTTCTTTCTTTCTTT
>PVJD01018585.1:0-14007 GCA_004026545.1 Mormoops blainvillei | reverse complement strand
TGGCCACGGCCCCCTGTCTAGGAAAGCAGACCTGGCCCCCTCTGCACACCTCCGTCCTGGACGCCAGCTTCGCCCGCAGGCATGTGGAAACTCAGTGAGAGGGCGGCATCCCAGGGGAGCACGGGTCATCCCGGCAGCACTGAGCCCAACCTGGGTCTTATCCGCGCGTCTCCTCGTGTTTGAACGGCCAGCGTGGGGCCGCACTGACCGAAGGCTTCGATGCCAGCCTCAAAGGGGCCCGGGGTGCCTGTCCACAGGCCGGAGCAGGGAAGACGCGGTGGCTCGCCCTCGCGCCAGAACCGTGGGGGCGGGGCAGAGACCTTGAAGGAAGACACCAACAGCGCTGGCTCTGCAAGAGGCGAGGGACTCTGGTCACTGAAGGACAGTGTCACACCTGTCCTCAGACCCCGTCCCGAGCCACACACGGCTCCCTCGGCAGTGCTCAGGCTCCGGAGGGGAGAGCTGGAAACCCTGGTCCGCGGCTCCGCAGCCCTGGGGCAGCCCGGGAGCTCTGCCGCCGTGGCTCCGCCCTCCCACTCGGCCGAGCCGCACCAGGGGCGCGCAGGCCCACCCGCGGGCGCCTCCCTCCTGATGGCTGGGCCCCCCTCACCCCTCGCCTTCCCCAACAGATTTACTACTGGGAGGCAGGCAGCCAGAACAACACGGAGAAGACAAAGGTGCTGTTCCTGCCAGAGACCGCGGCGAAGCTCAAGAACCTGACCAGCCACACCCGGTACCTGGTCAGCATCTCCGCCTTCAACGCCGCCGGAGACGGACCCAGAAGTGACCCCCGGCAGGGCCGCACCCATCAGGCCGGTAGGACAAGCAGCCCTGCGTGCCCGCAGCCCTTCGCTCCGCCTGCCCCGGGAGGCACGGATGTCAAGTGGCAGGAGCGGGCAGGGAGGCCGCCGTGCCTGTGCTGGGCCCCCGCACCTCCCAGGCCGGTGCTCGGCTACTGCGAGCCCGTGCCGGCCATGCCCGCCTCCCCCAGGCCCCGGGGTCTCCGAGGGGACGACCTGGGCCTCGCTCACAACCCCCAGGGCATGTCCCAGGGCCTTTGGGGACTTCCTGTCAGACTCGCCAGCCAGAGGCTCCCATCTCTTGGGAGGGCGCTCCTGCGGCTTGAGCCCCGGCCGCCCAGGCCTCCTGCGGGCTGAAGACCGCAGGCCGCCCCTGGGAACAGCCGCCTCTCAGGCCCACATGCCGGCCAGGTCCGGGAACGTGGACAGGCCGAGCTGCCAGCCACCCGAGGCCGGCTGGAGTGCGGGTTCTGAGGGGTCCCCACTGCTCCAGAACCTTTCAGAGGGTCCTTGCAGCCTGGGGGACCTGATGACGCTGACAGCATTCCCGGAGGGTCCGTGGTCTGGCTCAGCGTCCCAGGAGCTCTGAGAGGATATGCAGGACCCCAGGGGCCTGCGGCAGGGAAAGCGAGGAGAGGGGGCCTTGGGGTGAAGACCCAGCGCACTCGGGGCCACCACCGCACCGTGGGTTCAGGCAGCTGACACCCTCTGAGATCATTCATCTCCTGGGGACAGGGGCTCCTGAGCGTCCCGCTGCCCGTGGGTGGCTCCGTGAGCTGCCCACACAGGCCGCTTCCTTTGGGCCTCACCTGGCAGCTGAGCTGGGCCAGTGCGTGCGCTGAGTGGGAGGGACGTGGTGGGGCCTCCCCAGGGCACTGGTGGGTCACAGAGCCAAAGGGCCCAGGACAGGAGGGAGGGCAGAAGACTTCCTGAGCACAGAGGGAAGCTGGAGGAGGGTCCCCACGCAGGCCATGGGGACACAGCTCTGGACCCCGACACCGACCCCCACTTCCACTCAGAGCCCAGGCAGAGGTGCCTGTGCAGGGTCGGCGTGGCCCTGGCCACACGCCCAGCCTTCTGTGTCTGCGGCCAGGCGCCCCAGCCCAGGACAGCTCCTCGGCTCCAGCCTCCCTCCTGAGCGAGCGGGGCACTCCCAGAGGGTGGGGGGCCAGGGAGGGGCGGCCTCAGAGACCACCGGGCCCCTGCAGGGTAGAGGGGGTGGGCAGGGCCTTCAGCCATCGCAGGCCCAGCTCCCACCAACGAGCAGGCCAGGAGCCCCCGGAGCACCCCAGCCGCGGGCAGAAGACAGGCAGCCTGTGCTTTGTTTTCTGCTTCCGTCTGTTACATACATGCCTTTGTCACCGCGCCTCTCGGGCCCCTCTGTGTGCGCCGCTCCTCTCCGGAGCGCCGGGCTTTCTGATGGATCCTCAGAAGCTCGGAGAGGGTCAATAAATATCCCTTCCTCAGGTGGCATTTAGCTTTTCACTGAGTTGAAAACGGCTTCTAATGACATGCTTATTCCCCACGGAGGCAGAGACATGTGTGCAGATGACCCATCTGGAGCCTCCGCGCAAGCCCCTTTGTGTTCTGTCCCCCCAGCGCCCGGGAGCCCCAGCTTCCTTGCCTTCTCGGAAATAACCTCCACCACGCTCAACGTCTCCTGGGGCGAGCCGGCCGCCGCCAACGGCATCCTGCAGGGCTACCGCGTGGTGTACGAGCCCTTAGCGCCCGTGCAAGGTAAGGCCGGAGCGGGCACGGGAGGGCAGCCGCACAGGGTCACGGCCCTGCCCAGTCCGTGGCCACGCCCCTGTCCCGAGCCCCAGCGCGGAGCTCTGGCCACGGGCCTGGGTGCGTACGCGCCCTCCCCACCCCCACGCCCAACCTCGGCTCTCATGCCCAAGGCCTTTCTCTGCGGTTCCTCCTGGGCTCTCAGCCCGTGTGGGCCCTGGGGAGGCCGCTGCAAGCACCACTTCTGGGCCACACAGGACAACGCTGCCGCTGGCCAGACACCAGCAGCCTCAGTGGGGCGCTGTCAGCTGTTCCCCAGGCCTCCCCTCCATTCATTCCTTTCCTCCACGAGTGACCGTTAAGCGCCTGCTCTGTGCCGAGCCCTGTTCTGGGCGCTGGAACGCGCAGATCCAGGAAAGCCGGGATCTGAATGCACTGGCTGGTCAATGTCCTGGCTCGTCCCGAAACCGGTGCCCCCAGACCTGAGCGAGGAGCGAAGCCACTGAACCAGCTAAACCCTGGCAGTGCCCAGCACTCCGAGGGACGCAGGAGAGGGCAGCGAGAGCGCTGGGCCCGGGGAGGAGACTGAATGGCAGGGAGGGCCCAGGCACGCAGGTCTGAGCTCAGTGGCCCAGAGGCCCTGGGGTCGGGGGGTGCAGCATCCCTCCCAGACCGAGCCTCACAAGGGAGGAGGAGGGCCGCACCAGCGCCCTTCCTGCTGCCAGCAGGGCCGGGCCACGCAGGGCCATGGCGAAACCGGAGCGGGAGGATCCGAGCCTCGGGAGATCGGGACCCCTCCGCCCGGATGCCAGTCTAAACACCGTGGATGAGAAGGTGTGTCGCTGACTGCCTGACATCCAGGGTCAGTCGGAAACACAGACCCTCCCGGAAGAACAGAGAAAACGCTTAAACACAAGGGGCCCTGAGGGGAGCGACGGCCGCAGCCTGGGAATGAGTGACGGGTCACACTGAAGGACAAGGGGCTGAGCAGGGAGGCTTGGGCGGGGGGACATCTGTCGGTGCACTGCCACACCCTGGCCCAGGACCTCAGAGTAGGGTGTGACAGGGAGAGGGCGACGGGGTGGGGGTGACATGGGAGGTGACAGGAGGAAAAGTCATGGGGACGTAATGGGAAGCGGGTGACAGGGCGAGTGTGAGAAGTGGCCAGATGAGGGCGGCTGGGTTTGGAGGCGGAGCCAGGGGGTACACCGGACCAGGTGGAGTTGCGGGACGGGAGCTGGACGGTGGGTGCTTTGTGGTCATTCACGTGGCATCTGCCCGTGGCCCTGCTGTATGACACGTAGCCCCCTGCGCTGCTGCAGGGCTGTCTCATCTGCCACCTCTGCGCTCCCCGGCCCCACGCGTGAGGGTCCAGTGGCATCTCCTTCCCACCTGTGCTGTGCTATGGATCAGGCACAGTGGCTCCAGAGAAGGAGACAAGACCGGGGCAGGTTTCCCTGGTAACATGCACAGACAGGCTGTAGAAATTACAGATATTTAATGTCTGGGGAAAGCATGACCGCACATCAAACAATATCGGCTCCCTACTTGAAGCCGTGATGAAAGTTTCCTTTTAAAGTAAGTGCGCTCAGGTAAAACAAAGAGTTGATTTGAAGAAGAAAATTTAAGCACTCGGTTTCTTTTCATCAGCTCTACGGTGCCATTGGCCGTAAGATCCATTGTTATTTTATAAAGTGCTGAGAAAGAAAAAAACGCTTCAAATAAACTGTGGCCGGGACTTCTGTGCCATCAATTCCAAACCGCACCCCAAATCCAAGATGTGAAAACGTGAGGGGACAAAGGCGTCTCAAGCAATCAGCGAACTTGGGTGAGCAGCCGTGAGCGACTTGCGGATCTGGTCTGTAAACGGCCAACGGGGCCGGCGCCCACGCTGAGGTGGCGTGACCCCACTTGGCCACGCCCTTTCGGAACCGAGCACCTGTCTGGGGACCAGTCGGCCTGGACAGAGCTTCAGCTGGGGTCCCAGCAGAGCACAGGGGCACAAGCACAACACGGTTCACATGAGAAAGGACTGCCAAAAATCGCGTTTCTGACAGACCCACGGAGTCCTTACTCGCCAGGAACGCAAATGTCCCACCTTCCCCGGGCAAGTGCTCATGCTGCGGACCAGGCGTGTGCGTCCGTGGCTTGCACACTCTCTCGGCGCTCCGTGGCGGGCACCGCTGGGCCCGTCTCCTGGGCCAGTTCTCTTGTAAGAAGGCACTTGCTCTCCAGGCACGGCCTCCACCGTGACCGCCAGCCGTCAGTGCGCTGCAGGGCCTGGACATGCCCCGGGAGGCCTCTTGTCAGCACGTCCCTCCCTCGGGTCCCCCATCTCCCAGGAAGCTTCGCGGGTGTCACCAGGGCTATGGTGGCTTGTCCGTCCACAGCAACGCTGGCATCATTGGGAGGCTCACGCTCCGTGTGCAGCCCGCACGTGGCTACTGCCCCCTACAGACGGACCCAGGCTCGCTGACAGCGTGCACCCAGCACTTACCCGAGCAGGCCCGTCCGGGGGGCCTCTCCAGACCCTCACCACGGCCTGCGGGGCAGCGGCACATTGATTCTTGTTTTGCAAAGTAATTGGGCCTCAGCCCTTATGGCGTTTGCCCAGGGCCTGTCGTCAGGGAACATTGGGGGGCGGGACCGGAACCCAGGCCAGGCCTCTGAGCCTCTACAGGATGGGGGAGGGGCCCAGAGCGCTTGTGTTTCTGGAAGTAAACGTGTCGTGAACGGCCCAGATGGGGTGTGAGGAGCAGCGGCCAGAGCGTTTCGCGTCCCTGGCTGCGTGTGAGACTCAGCCTCTTGAGTGACAACAGGTGGAATCACTTCAGCCACGACCATTTTCGCATCTTTTCCCAGTAAGACCAGGTGTCACAGCATCATCGCTCCTGTCTGCCGGGAAGGGCCGGCTCCCTCGGTGGCTGCTGCTGGCTTTGCCCTGAGCGCACTGTGATGTGAACAAGCAGGAGGAGGACACCGGCTGCTGGCCCGGCCCTCACTGCGCCGTCCTCCCCGCCCCCAGTTCCTCTCACCTGAAGAACCGTCAGGTTCTTCATCTGCCCGAGGGCCTTTGAGTGGGGCTCTCGGAGGAGCCCACCCCTCGCCCCTCACGGCTGCATCCCAACCTTGGACGTGACCTGGTCTCGAACATTCTCAGCCCTTCCACACGCGAGCTACGATTGCAAGGGTCGTGAAAACATCAGGCAGCTTGATTCGGGGCCAGAATTATATTAGTCCCTGTAGAAATACTGATTCTTTGGTGAAGATCATCAGATACGACATATGTGTTACACATGTGCACGTGTTGGGGTAAAGATGGAAAAAACAACGTTAAGCAGTGAGCCCAGCTGGGAGGGGCTCCTCCCCCAGCCGCGGGCAGTGCAGAGACCCCTTCAGGCTCCGGGCCAGCCCTCCCCCACCCCTGCCCAGGGAATGCCAGCACGGCCCAGGCGACAGGGCCCTGTGGTGGCCACCTGGAAGACAGGCCTGGCCCCTCCTGTGTGCTGAGATGGGCGGACCCAGCCCCAGCCAGTCCCCTGTCACATGGGAGCACCAAACTGCATGGAACACTGAGCTGTGTTCTTGGGAATTTGATTTTATGGCAGAGTTATTTTTATGTTTTCTAAAATGTTTTTAACTGTAGTATTTTATGCAATTGCACCCCGAGGCTTTGTAGTACAGGGCATGGTTTGAAAATTGACTAAATAAATAAGATTCTGACATAATTGAGATGGGAGAGGCCAGCCCAGCCCTGCCTCCTGGTGGGACAGAATTCACAAAATCACGACATGGGTTGGTTTCTGCCCTGGGGGGAAGGAAGGCATTTTAAAGAAACAGAAGGGGGGCCGCTACCCAGAATAACTTTATACTCAGCAGGACCCAGGCCAACGCGGGGGGTGGGGTGCACGGACCCCCGCCCTCAGCCCTTCCTGAGCAAGGTATGGTGACGGCCAGCACCCTGGCGGGCTTCCCCAGCATCCCCCGGGAGAGCTCAGGCTTGGAGGCCACGCACATCAGTCAGTATCCCTCTCAGATAACTTAGAAGAGAATGATTCGGCTAAATCGACATTTTATAAAAAACACACCATGAAACAGTGAACCAAAAGAAGACCGTTTGGAGGCCTGTAGGGCTGGCGACTTCGAAGGATGGGTCTATTCTGTAGTAAGCGCACGCGCGGCCCATCCGCAGCCGGGCTGCTGGGGTGAGCGCTGGGGCGGCTGGACCTGGGACAGCGGGAACTAGTGACTCAGCCTCTCATTGGGGTACAGCGTCCCCATGTTCTCCTGCTGGGGGACGCCGGGCAGAGCTCATGTCGCCTCCTGCTGTGGGGGTGGGTTCTCCCCTCTGTCAGCTCCCACTGGTCAAACGTAAGCTCTAAGCGCACTTACCTGTGCTGAGCGTTGGCTGTTACTGCCACAGACGCCTCTCAATTGCAAGAAACCCTCCCTGAACAGGCTGCGCGCCATGTGGCGCACGGTTCCCGCTCTAAACAGGGCCCCTTGTCTGTGCCCTCGTCTCCCCAGGGGTGAGCAAGGTGGTGACCGTGGAGGTCGAAGGGAACCGGCAGCGCTGGCTGAAGGTGCGGGACCTCACGAAGGGCGCGACCTACTTCTTCCGCGTCCAAGCGCGAACCATCGCCTACGGGCCCGAGCTGCAAGCCAACGTCACAGCCGGGCCAGCCGAGGGTGAGTGGGAGCCTCCCGCATTCCCGAGTGGGGACGGCCATCTGCACTGTCCGTACAGCAGGGGCTGTCGGCGCAGACCCGGCGCGGGCTCGGGACTAGGCGGCCTGTGGATGCCTTGGAAGGCCCGAACGGACACGCCGCCCACGGCTCGTCCAGGGCACGTGAGCTGCTTCTGAGGTGTTGGGTGTGGGAAGTCTTCATTTGTTTTCTGAAAAAATTAAGAGAAAATAAGGGAGTCTGATTTTTGAAAAAAGACGCATAAGACAGTTTTAGTTTTCGCGTGTCATGAAGCTCAGCCGCAGCTTCCCGCTGAAACCGCTCGGGCCTTTGTGTGAACGCGTGTGCGCCCGAGGCGGCCAAAGGAAGGCCACACCAGCGCTGGGCGTCGCGCTGGGCCCTCTGCACATGTCGTCTCTTCTAACCTTCTGGTCAGCCCGGTGTGGCCACTGTCACTGAGCAAGGGCGGGCCGCCTGCCCGGAGCACAGAAACCCAGACAGGGCGGCCCCGCACCGGGGGCTGGGAGCCCCCGGGCCCAAACCCACCCCCTTTTCTGTTTCGCAGGTTCCCCCGGCGCCCCGAGAGGCATCCTGGTCACCAAGTCGGCCTCTGAACTGACACTGCAGTGGACCGAGGGCCACACCGGCAGGGCGCCCACCACGGGCTACGCCATCGAGGCCAGGCCCTCAGGTAGGGGGCGGGGCCGCGGGAGCCAGAGTCCGGCGCTGCCGAAGGCACTGCGTCTGCATGGAGTGTCCCAGGGTCTGAGTGTCAGCCCTGGGCCCCTCCTCTCAGCGCGTCCCTGGCGACGCCAGGACAAGGGGGCCCCCCTCACGCACCTCCCGTGCCAGTAACCTCACAGGCGTCAGTCGGCCGTGTCTCACCCACATCACACCTGCCAGGCAAAAATGTCACTCCGAGCAGTGTGCACCCTAGAACTTAGGGGCACTTGGAGATGCTTTTGACTCGCCGGTAAGATCCAAGAGAGCTTCCGGGACTCATCGCGGGCTCTGCGAGTCTGCCTCCCGGGTGGAAGACGCCGAGATCACTTGTGATCCTGACGGACCTTCCTGTGACCGGGGAGGCCAACGCAGGGTCCACTGCACGTCTGCGGCCTCTGAACCCGAGGCCTCAGACCCATGCCCCGCCACCGCAACAGGGTCGCCCCTTCCCCACATTCATGTCCAGTAACTAAGGGTGGAAGTTACTGGAAAATGAATTTCCGATGGGTTGAGTCGGACATGACTGCTTGGCACTGGGGGTTTCCCACCAAGCGCAGGGCGCTGAGCCCGCTGCTCAGCTCGCCGTGAATGGCTGCTCTTGAAAACGCAGGAGGTGCCGGGGGGCGTCCAGAAAGCGAGACACCAGGCTCTGCCGTCCGACTGGCACTGGTGCTGGGGGCCCTTCGGTGTCGTGTTTAAAGACGCTGTTAGGCCAAGAGGAAAGGTCCCAGGTCACATACAGTGTCAGAGGCGTCCCCACTGCCACGCCAGGTTGTGCTTTCGAAAGATTACTAGTTATAAGTGCCTTCCAGAAAGTTCTCAGGAGAAGCCTAGCACATAAAATCAAAGTTTATATTCAGAGCAAGAGAGGAAGAAAGCCTTTGGCTCAAGAACCCGCAGCCAGCCCGAGCCACCCTGAGACTTTCAGTTGAGCAGAGCGTTGGCCTCTTCTGGAGATGGAGGCCCCCAACCAGTGACTGGCCCGGGCTTGGCCGGGGCCTCTGGAGTCGCTCGCCACCCCCACACCCCAGAAGGCAGACCCCCAGAATAGCCAGCCGACTGCCGACGCGCCCAGGGTGCAGGCTGTGGCTCCGCCCTGACCTGCGGGAGCTGCGCCGTCGCCCGCCCCCCCCACCCCCCCACCCCGCCAACCCGGGCAGCGCAGGTGATGGAGGCGCTTTGCTGACTCTCGGGCGCCCCCAGGGTGTGAAAGAATTCAGATCTATGCACTCAGATGGGAAGAAGCACCTTTCTTATTTTCACTCACCCGCTACTGAAATTTAGCGTTTCCTCCCTTTCAAAACTTTGGTGTGTTAGTTGGCTGCAAGCAAGCACCTTGCCCGGGGCGGCTTACATACAGAAACACCCCGGGGGCTGGATGCCTGAGGGCACGGTCTGGGGGGGCGGTCCTTCTGAGGCTGGGCGGAGTCTGTCCAGGCCACTCCCCCGCGCCCCTGTGTGGCTGCCAGTCCTGGGCGCTCCGTGGCTTGTGTAAGTCTGACTCTTGTGCTTTCTTTTCCCCGGCGTTGTCCCCACGTCCGCGTCTAAATGTCCCCGTTCTGCCGTTCTGTGAGGACACCCTGTCATGACTAATTGCCTCTGCCATGGCCCTATTTCCAAACAAGGTCACATTCTAAGATATTGGGGACTCAGCCTTGAACATATGAATTTGGAGGGAACACGATTCAACCCAGAACCACAAATGTCACTGCGGTCCCTGAGATATTGTCACCAGAGACACCTTGGCCGCTTCCTTGTTGTGTTCCCGCCAGGGCAGGAATCTCACCAGCTCAGTGTCACTCGTAGACCCTGCTAGACCTCGTCGTCCCACGTGACCGGGATGAGGGTGGTCAGCCAAACCCATCTTCCCCCCACGTCTCCCAGAGAGCCCTGCGGCTTAACATGCGATGCAGGGAAAACCTCCCACCGCCCGCACCGGCAGCCCCAGTGGGACACAGACGTCACGGCAGACTCCCACTGACCTCTGGGTATTTGAAAGCCTTACCAATGGAACTGGTTCCCTTTATAATTTCATGCACCGAGAACCATTCTCAGAAGGTGTCCTTCAGAGCCAGCATATTGCCAAAGGGGCCCACACACCTAGAGGATGCTCGTGGAAGACTTCCTGTCTCCCTGACCAGAGGGTGAGGGGCCGGCGGGCCTGCGGCTCAGCGAGGGCCCCAGAAGGTCCTGGTGACGGGAAAGCTCTGCATGCAACTATGTGGCTGTTGGCGTCCCGGCCATGACGTCTGTGGCTTTGCACGCTGGCCCGACTGGGGGCCCTGGAAAAAACACACACGGGAATCTCTGATTTTTTCCAACAACTGTGTGGAGTCTACAGTTATCTCAATATGTTTGGCCCAAAATTTATGCGTAATATATGCACATATGCCCCACGGACGGTCTCCCCGGTCCAGTCGAGGGCACAAACGTGTCCTTGTCAAGAGTATTGCATGTGAGAGATCGGCCTGCAGGACCACGGCCCCTTCCACAAGCGACAGTCACTAGTTCGCAGCCGGCCCGGATGGCTGCCGAGTCTCTCCTGGGTGCCTGTGTGCTCGGCCACCCCCCACCGACTGGGATGGTTGCCGCTGGGCCGCTTGTGCAGCCGCGGGCCAGGAAGGCGTGTGATTGGAGCTGGCTGGGCCGCAGCCTGGCTTCCCACCCAGCCCCGCGCCTGGAGGCTGTGTCCAGGCTAGAGCCTCTGAGGTCGCCCAAGGCTCTGGTCGGTACCAGAATGTGGACACTGACCCCCTGGGGGACTGAGAGGGGACGAGAAACTGCCCGGGACGACACTGTCTAGACATTTCAATAAGTGCTGAAAGTTTTACTTTCATTCCTGCTTGGCTGCGTGACACTCCAGAGCAGGTGGCCAGCACTTCCCCTCCCAGGTCACCAGCAGTGTCCCTTTGCCGCCAGCGGGCGAGAAGAGGCCCACCCGCCATGCGAGGCCAGCGGCAGCTCCGTGAGATGAAACAGTCGGGGGCTGTCAGTGTTTAAACACCTTGCCGCGCCTGGGGCCCTGGGGCCCAGCCATCCGGCATTACAGGCCTCGCCCCACAGAGCACTAGCCGCCCATCGTCCAGTGTCCCTGCCGGTGGTCTCTGGCAACACTGTCTCCAGGCAGGGCGGCGGCTTTCTGAAGGGAGCCAGAGATTGGAATGTGGGCCCTGTGTTTCACCAGGAGATGTTATTTTTGATAGGGGGCCACCCTGCGGTCCCCTCACCACAGGGAGTCTGCGAAGGCCAGACACTGCATCAAGTGGGCTGCTCGCCTGACATCTTGCTGCCCACCCAAATCTCTGTCCACGCCTGGCAGCTCGGTAGCTGGTGCCCAGCGATGGGTAACCGGGGCTTGGGCAGCGGGGGCGATGGCAGGGCCGCCCCACATTACCCCCCGCGCACTGCGCTGCGTGGCCCGCAGCCGCCCCACCATGGGGACGCAGACCAGAGCGGCAGCCATGGCAACGAGGAGCCGGTCGCAGCACGGGCCACCGGCCCCTGGGCACCGAGGGGAGCAGACCACAGGCGGCCCATGCGACTCCCCGGGCCCACCTCGCTGAAGACTTGTGTCCCCCGCCGTGGGCTGCGTCCTGCTCCCCGGAAGGTGGTGGAGACCATGCAGCAAGCTTGTGCACACGACTTACTTATACAAACCCCCCTCCCAGCGTGCGTGCCACCGTGCGGCTCACCGGGCCGGACGCACACACTCACACAATAGGCTGGGACGGTGCCAACGCAGCTGCGAACACGCTTCCCCTCCCGGGCTGTGCCCAGCGCAGCAGACGTGGCGCGCTGCCTCCTCACGAAGAACACGCTTGGCCCAGAGCTGAGAAGGGAGGGCAGGCCCCTCGCTCCAGGCTGGGACCCTCCCGGGAGCCTCCCGCTCCCCTCCCGCTCATTCCCTTCTCTGTGGGTCTTTGGCCATGAGACTTTTCAACTGAACAGAGAAGAAAATCAGTGGTTTTCCAAGGACGTAAAATCCACAAATGTTCCCAAGTTCGTGGGTTCAGTGAGACAGCAGCTCCACCTCCGCCCAGCCTGGCTCACCGGTGGCCTGTCCCCCTGAGCCCCGCGTGCCGACAGCCCGCGCCCCCATCCCTGTCTTTCTGGGGGGGCGGGGGCAGGGGTAGCTCCCTCACGGGCCAGTCTCTGCATTTAGACGTTCTCCTTTTTTCCTCCTGCCTTAAACAGGGATGAGATACGAAGCGATTGTTTTATGCGACGTGATTCAGCCCGCCTGTTTCGGTTTCGTTTCTAACCCAGGCTGACCGTTTACGCGAAGAGAAATAGCCGTGTTTAAGAAATCGACAACTGACAGGCTTCCGTTTGCTCAGGGCTGCGGGCTGGCAGTCACGTGTGGGTGGGGCGAGCTGCTGGAGCCAGAAAAGTCAGGCGGAGAATGACAGTTCCATTCTGCGCGGAGACCCTGTGTAATTGCCCGTGAAATCAGAGTGTGGGCGCGCCCGGGTACCTGCAGCGCAGCTCTGCCCGGGGTGCTCGGGGGTAAATCGAGCAACAGACCGTCTCAATCCAGAAATGAGGCGTTTGTGCGACCGGTTTATCTGGAGATTGTCTGGGAACAGACGTGCCCCCTCCCGTTGGGGCGGAGGATGTGGCGTGAGAGGGAAGCGCTGACTCAGTCTGCTCGCTGGAAACAGACGCAGAGCGGACAGAGACACCATTCCGAGCGGGAAGGTGCCCTTCTCGGAGGGCGTCCAGCTGCAGCTGCTTCCCGTTTGTCGGTAAATGGATGACGCGTCGAGGACCGCAAAGGCGGGTCTGTGTTCTTTAAAGAGAAGCGGAGAAGTAGGGACCCGACGTGCCCATGGACCCCACTCAGCGCTTCCCCTGGGGCTGCCGGGGTCTCGGACGTGTCATCAGGGTGTGATTATTTGGCACGTTTTGCAAAGTTTATTTCTCAGCAGTGTCCCCGCCTTCTCACCTGGCCGCGGCTTTTTCCCAACAGGGTTTCAGTAAAGACAGTCCTGGAAGGTGTTGCCTCCGGTGTCCAGGAACGGGGCGGGGGGCGGGGAGGGCCCTGGCAGGCAGACGCAATCCGGGCTCACTGTGCTGCCCCTGACCTCCACCAGAGGTCAACAGGAGGGCCCAGCCCAAAGGTCGATATCTCCCCCAGCAAGTTCAAAGCCCTCGGGCCAGCAGGACTATCAGCAGTCACCCAGGCAGCAGCCATCCCCAGAGGTGGCCTCGGGAGACACCACAGATGTTCTCTTCCCACTGGTCATGGCTCTCTCGGAACGGGGACCCCGGAGCTCCCTAAGCGGGGGAATGAAAGGCAGCCGGGTCCCCTGAGCATGCCAGCGGACCGAGCCTCACCCGGGGTGGCAGAGCTGGCCGGCTCGAGGCCCAGAACTGCCCATTAAACCAGACAAGAGCCTGGGTCCTGCGCAGGGCCCGCTGGGGTGGAGACCAGTGGAGACGGGGGTCGCCCCCGTGCCCGGCAAGTCACTGCACAAATCTCGTTACAGCTAATAGCCCCATAATGTTATTCCCCCCTAATTTGTAGAGAGACTTTTCACCGTCGCTGATTTATTTAGATATTTAGCGGTCCAATTCAGATGAGAGCAGGCCACCGCACAGCCGCGGAGTGGACTCTTCAACAGCTGCCAGGTCTTTCCCCCCACTCGTGATTCTGGCTTAAATATTAGTGTGGATAAGTAGCCTGGTGAATTATAAATGAAGCCTAAAATGCTGAATATGCTAATTTGGGAAAGGCAGAATTAAGCAGAATAGAAATGTGAACATTTTTTTCAGTAAACGCAGAAGGAAATCTCTTGGTACAACTGCCCCCGCCCCAGCGTCTTTCACCGTAAGTGGATCGCTAAATACCTCGTTCTGGGTTGAGATGCTGCATCAATATTTTAAAATGTTTTTTATGAAAAATGCACACGACTCCCAGAGCTATGACAGAATGCTTAAAATAAAATGTGGCTTCAGGTGATGGTACAGGCAGGGGAAATGGCACTTTTTTTTTCAGCACCAAGAAAGCGTTATGGAGACATGAATGCAGGAAACACTGGGGGACCCGCCGCGGTCGGCCTGAGGATGC